>JBBDGP010001470.1:1362500-1625000 GCA_037952835.1 Lithobates septentrionalis | reverse complement strand
GCAAATACCGTGCGAGATAAAAAGTTGCAATAACTGCCATTTTAGTCCCTAGGATGCCTGCTAAAAAATATATATAATGTTTGGGGGTTCTGAGTAATTTTCTAGCAACAAAAAAATTATGATTTTTACATGTAGGAGAGGAGTGCCAGAATAGGCCCGGTATGGAAGTGGTTAAACACGCCCTCATAAATGATCTCATGAAATGACACTTAAATGTTTTATGCAGAATTAGGTTACAAAAATAATTATTAACAACAACTTTATCAGTGCAGCCTCACCTGTGCCCAATAATGCAGCCTACCTGTGCAGGGGAAGAAAGGAGAGGAAGAGGATTGCCAGCCGGATCATCAGAGCGCCAAGAAACATCACTATAACAGCTATCACTTGCATTGCCGAGTGTTCCCACTGCTCTCCGTCACATACAGCCCCGCCCTCCTGGCCCAGGTACTTTGATACACGTCACACCTCCTGGCATTGGATGGGTGATCTGTCTATGAAATTACCCGGGCCAGGAGGCGGGGCTGTGCGTGACAGCGAGTGTGGGGAACACTCGGCAATTCTAATGAAAGCTGTTACAGCAATGTTCCTCTGCTCTCTTATAATCTGGCTGCCTGCTCTGCTTTCTCTTCCCCTCCGCAATCGCTGGGAAAACGGCTCCCATTCAACCCCGACTGCCAGCGGTGCTAGCCCCCCCGCTCTGAGGCAGCCCACGCTCGCCAGCCCCAATTTGAGGGAGAAAATATATATATATATATATATATATATATATATATATATATATATATATATATATATATATATATATATATATATATATATATATATATATATATAAATATACACACACACACACAAATACCATTCACTACTGAATAAAATGCATAATTTGGAATAAACGGCTATTTAACAGTACTGACCATTGGTCTTGGCCGTGAAGTTTGAAGTCCTTGGTCTGAAAATAAAAAACACAAGTTTAGGGTGGAACCCACATGGTCACAGGTAACAGGTTAAAAGATAAAATAATCACCAAGATCTACAGTATTCAAATGGACGGAAGGCACAATAAATCAAAAACCCTAGCAAAATAAGCCCCTGTCCCTCAACAGGTCTTCTGTACTAACTTGAGAAAATACCTGTAATTGTACACAGGAGAGGCAGAACGGCCGTCTGTAATGTAAACAAGGCAGACCGCCATTCTGTGAGGGAGAAAGATGGAGATCTTGTGTGTTTCTACTAAAACAAGCACAAAAATGTAAAAAAATAAAATTTCTTCATCAGTTAAGGCCAATATGTGTTCTGCTACATATTTTTGGTAAAAAAATCCCAATAAATCATATATTGATTGGTTTGCGCAAAAATTATAGCGTCTACAAACTTGGGGATATTTTAATGGAATGGTTTTTTTTTTTTTTTTTACTAGCAATGGTGGTGACTAGGGTTGCCCCGATACCACTTTTTTAGGACCGAGTACAAGTACCGATACTTTTTTTCAAGTACTCGCCGATACCGATTACCGATACTTTTTTTTAATGTCACGTGACAGTTTTTTTTTTTTTTTTTTGAGGGGGGGGGGGGGTGGGGGTATAGTGAACGGTGTCTGTGTGTGTGTTTTTGTTTTGGTTTTTTTCATTTATATTTATTATTTTTTACAATTTTTTTTTTTATTCTTTATTGCACTGTGTGTGTTTTTTTTTGTTTTTTTTTAATCAGCCCTGTTGGGGGGCTTTGGTGAGATATCAGGGGTCTTAACAGACCTCTGATATCTCCCCCTTGAGACAGAGAAATAGACTGAGGATAGAGATTCCCCAGTCCCTTTCTCTGCAGCGTCAGCTGCACTGAGAATGAATGGAGAGAACACAGCAGCTTCTCTCCATTCATAAACTGACACATCGTAATCACAGGAGATTACAATGTTTCAGTTATGTGAATGGAAAGAGTCAGCTGACTCTCTCCATACACACAGCAGAGAGACAGCAGAACGGAGGGGACAGACGAAGAGAGAGGGGGACAACGGAAAGCCGGAACGGATGGGGACAGCGGAGGGGGACAGAGGAACGCATGGGGACAGCGGAGGGGGACAGAGGAACGCATGGGGACAGCGGAGGGGGACAGAGGAACGGATGGGGACAGCGGAGGGGGACAGAGGAACGGATGGGGACAGCGGAGGGGGACAGAGGAACGGATGGGGACAGCGGAGGGGGACAGAGGAACGGATGGGGACAGCGGAGGGGGACAGAGCAAAGAAGAAGGACAGCGGGAGGTGGACAGAGGAACGGAGGACAGCGGAGGGGGACAGAGCAAAGAAGGAGGACAGCGGGGGGGGGGGGGACAGAGGAACGGAGGGGGACACAGCAATGGAGCAGGACAGCGGAGGGGGACAGAGGAACGGAGGAGGACTAAGGAGGAGGAGGTGACAGTCAGCGGTGTTCGCGTGTGGGGGAATTACAAGCACCGATCACCGCTGTATGTCACTAAGCAGCTGAAAGCCGCGGGGGGAGAAGCTTGTAACTCCCCCACACGCCCATCACCGCTGACAGTCAAGGTATCGGCGGAAGCATCGGGAGCATTTGCCCGAGTACAAGTACTTGGGCAAATGCTTGGTATCGGTGCCGATACCGATACTAGTATCGGTATCGGGACAACCCTAGTGGTGACCAACGCTTTTTAGCGGGACTGCGGCGGACACCTGTCACTTGACACTTTTTGGGGACCAGTGACACTAATATAGTGATCAGTGCTAAATATGCACTTTAACTGTACTAATAAGACTGGCAGGGAAGGGGTTAACATCAGGGGCGATCAAGAGGTTAAGTGTGCTCCTAGGGCGTGCTTTCTGTGTGGGAAATGCTGTGACTGGAGGAACACAGAGGTCCGTGTTTCTGCTTAGTAGAAACACAAGATCTCCATCTTTCTCCCTCACAGAATGGCAGTCTGCCTTGTTTACATTACAGACGGCCCTTCTGCCTCTCATGTGAACAATTACGGGTGGCCAGCGGCCATTACGGCCGCCGCTCCTGCTGTGTACAATCACAGCGGGAGCGGGTCGCCGCACATGCCCCAGACCCATTGCATGAAACCACAAACCTGTACGTGATCCCGCGCAGGAGGGCCGCCCTGCTGCAGTAAATATGTGGTGGGTGATCCAGAAATGGTTAAAGCGTCACCTATGGATAGTATAATTTAGGTAGCTTGTTGCCATTGCACAGGGGGGCGAAATTTTAAAGTGTGACATGTTAGGTATTTATTTTCTTGCCGGAACATAATCTTATATTTTACAAAAAAAAAATAGGGTTATGCATTTTGTTTTTAAAGTTGATTACAAACGTCTAGAGAGTATCATCTATTTATCGTGAATATATCAGTGTGACAGTCAGGAGAGTTCAATTCCACTTCCACGTAGGTATGTCAGCTGGTAGATGCCGATTCAGAATCAACACAAGCTCACCATCATAAAATAAATTGTAATGTACCTAGATACATATTCTCTGGGCCTTTCTGTGTCGTCATGTTAGGCTCATTTTGCTGGAGGTAGAAACGGAGTAAGCACTGCTGGTCACAGAAGTTCTTTATTATTCCACGCCACTGCACTTTCTCCTTAAGTGTTCCTTGAGTTCTACAGCAGTCACACCTGGCTGCCTAGAGGATCCAAAAAAAAACAAAAACTTACTTTTGCATTCTAAGCAGAATTTAGAAATATATGTATTATGAGTAAACATTTTAATTTGCTTTTGGTAGCAGGGAAAAAAAAAAAAAAATTGCGCTTAAAATCTTTTTCTTGAAGTCATTGAGGGACACGGGAATTTAGTAAATCTATGTCATTCAAGTTTATACTGCGGCCTACAGGTGGTTTGTACATCGGCAAACGAAAAATGTTAAACCAGCCCCCCGTATAACCCCTACTCCAACCATTATGCCCGAGTTTTGTGAGTAAGCAGTACATAAGGCTAACAATACAGCCAGAGTCAGAACATCTATCCCATAACCACTTCAACACAGGGCCCTTTTACCCCCTTCCTACTCATGTAAATTTTCAGCACTGTCGCACTTTGAAAGATAATTGCGCGATCATGCAACACTGTACCAATATGACATTTCTAGCATTCTTTTCACAGAAATAGAGCTTTCTTTTGATGGTATTTAATAGGGTTGCACCGATACCACTTTTTTAAGACCGAGTACAAGTACCGATACTCACTCACTACCGATACTATATATATATAACTATATATATATATATATATATATATATATATATATATATATATATATATATATATATATATATATATATATATATATACACACACACACACACACATACATACACACACATATACACACATATACATTCACAATTTTGTTTGGGGGGGGAGGACAGTATCTTTTTTTTTTTAAAATGTAACCTTTTAAATATTTATCACTAAAAACTTACATTTATTTTTTTATCAGCCCTGTTGGGGGGCTTTGGTCTGTTTAGACCCCCGATATCTCCCCTTTGAGACAGAGAAAGGGACTGGGGACACCAATTCCTCAGTCCCCTTCTCAGCATTCAGAAAAGGAAGGAGCTGGTAAATGGCATATATCGGCTTCTTGCTCCGTTCTCCATCCTGACAGATCCAGGATATGGGGGGGGACAGGGGACAGAGCACAGAGGAGGGCAATAGCAAGACCCGGGAAGCCGGAGAAAGACACGGGACAGCTCGGAGCGATTTGTGCGGTCAGTTACAGGCATCGATCTCCCTGTATAGCCGCTTCTTCTCCATTCAGTCCCACAGCTGTCAGCTGCTTTACTAAAAGGTATACCGGGAGATTGGTGCCTGTAACTGCCCGTACCGATCATCTGTGAGGCTGCCCGGTCCCCCTGCTACGCTGAGGACAACATAAGTATCGGATTAGGCATCAAAAGCATTTGCACAAGTACTCGTGCAAATGTTCGGGAATCGATACAGATACTAGTATCAGTGCAACCCTAGTATTTAATCACCACTGGGTTTAAATTTTTGTTTAAAAAAAGGCCAAAACTTTCGGTAATAGAATCTTGCAAATAAATCTTTCTTCATAAATTTAAGCCAAATCATAATCTGATATATATATATATATATATATATATATATATATATATATATATATATATATATAAAATGAAAATTGATCAATCCTGATTTACCGACTTCCCATCTAATTTCTTCAGGCCCTGAAAAATGCCAGGACAGTACAAGTACCCCCCAAATTACCTTTGAAAGAATGCCTCTGTACCCTCTTGTACCAAATTGTATTGTAACTGTAATGTCTGCCTTAATTTTGTAAAGCGCTGCGCAAACTGTTACTCTATATAAAGCTTGTATAATAATAATAATAACAATAATAATAATAATGCAGTCTGAGGTATTTAGTAAGAGGCATGGTGTGTTTTTTTCAGTTGCATTTTGTCACTTTTTTGGGAAAAAAAAAAAAAAAAAGAGGTTTACATTTTTTACATACGGTCACCAGTGCAGTACAGTGTCGGCATATAACGGGTATGGCAGTGACCAGGGACACTCACTGGTGACAGTATAACAAAAAAAGCCATTTTATTTTTTATTTTCTTACAATTTTTTTTTTTTTCATACTGTGACCAGAGCAATACAGTGTTACCATAGTAACACTACCACTCTGGGGAGTTAAGGATTTTTTTTGTTTTGTACATACTATACAGTAGTACCTTCGTTCCATTAGAATGCTTGTAATCCAAAGCACTAGTATATCAAAGCGAGTTTCCCCATAGAAGTCAATGGAAACTCAGATAATTTGTTCCACAGTGACTTTTATTGTATGCAGTACCGCATGTGGCCAGAGGTGGGGGCGCCGGAAACATTCGGAAACCGAACGGAGCGTTTCCGAGTGGCTCCCGCGCACCTCTGGCCAAATGCGGCACTGCATACCGCAGAGGCTTGAATCCTGCTTGCGACAATGTTTGAGTCAGGATTTAAAAAAAATAATAGCTCGTATTGTGAAACGCTCGTTAACCACATTACTCGCAATCGGAGGCATTACTGTACTTGCTTAGAGCAGTGAATTTCACTGTTTTAAGAAAATATTTTTACTGAATGACAGTCAGGGCCATCTTAAGAGCATTATAGGCCCCCGGGCAATACAGTGCACTGGGGCCCTGTCTACAAAATAACGCACGAGAATAAAAATGTAAATTGTCAATAAAGCAATATTGGTACTTCCAACAAAATCAGTGTTTAAACATTAACACAACGTTTGGACAATATAACAAGCGTTTGAGGGGCACAGTGGCAGCTTTTGAGGGGCACAGTGGCAGCTTTTGAGGGGCACAGTGGCAGCTTTTGAGGGGCACAGTGGCAGCTTTTGAGGGGCACAGTGGCAGCTTTTGAGGGGCACAGTGGCAGCTTTTGAGGGGCACAGTGGCAGCTTTTGAGGGGCACAGTGGCAGCTTTTGAGGGGCACAGACATCGGCTGTGTTTGATGCACAACTTGAACTTACTTAAGTGCTAGACTTATTTGAGGCCGCCAGCCTGGTGCAGTACAGTGTGTCACTCACAGCAGAGCAAGGCAGCGCCAGCTATCAAGGGCTGTCTTTCCGCTCCGCTCCCTCTCCACGCTGTCTGAAGAACATGGCAGAGGTGGGTGGAGCTTGCGGCCACGGCGTGCTATGAATCCTGGGGCAGCCACGGCCTCTGACTGACGTCACTGGTTGCTAGCTAGACGCCGGGCGGCTGGCGATTCTAGCAATTGAGCAACCAGTGCAGTCAGTCAACTTAAGCAGCAGATTGCAGCGCTGAGGGTCGGCCCTGGATGGGGCCCTCCAGGCAAGTGGGGCCTCTGGGCAACTGCCCAGCGTGCCCAGTGGAAAAAACGGCCCTGATGACAGTGTGTAGACACTGTCTTTTGTTGTGATTAGCTGTGACTGGTCACATCTAATCACATGGTACAAATGGGCTGTGATTGGCCCTGTCTGTACCATGTGATCACTGTGACCAATCAAACCTAGCAATGCAATGAATGGCATGGAAAACATTGTTTACAATTGTCATGTGATCTGCTGTGATTGGTCACAGCGATCACATGACACTGGCAGCGGGCCGGCATAGCGATGAGTCAACTCATGTGTACGGTTGGCGCAGTGGGTGACAGACCCTGCTGGAGCGTGGCCCGGAGCGGCTGCACAATCTCAGTGCGATGTCACATGACGTCCTCCAAGAACAATAGGGTGCCCACCCATCCGTCATTTTACAATAACACGGGTGGGAAGCAGTTAAAGGACTTAAAGTGTCAATAAAGGCGTTTTGTTTTGTGGTAGAGTGCAGAGGGATTAGAACTCTTGTCAGTTTGTATTGCTGTATGTGCTCCCATTATGGAGATTCACCTTCATTAAATATCCTGTTTTCCCCCCCAACACTGAAAGTAAACCTAAAAGAAAATCACCAAATTTTGGGTTGACACCATAACAGGAATAGGAGGGGAAATCTTCCAATGGGGACACTAGTTCTGGTGACCCTGGTGAGACCCAGGGATTTTCTTACTTTGGAGAAATTTCCTCACTTCCTGTTTTGACTATGGGACAGGAAGTGAAGGAAATCTCCAATAGGACACAGATGACAAAAAATAAATAATGTCAAAAAGTTAAGTCTTTAGTTCTACTTTAAAGAAAATGATTTTACAGTATGTATAAATATCTTATTTTGTGCATTGTTCACTAAGGGACAAGAATTTACTAAATATTAAACATTCAGGAATTCCAAAAGCAGTCCAAATGAGGGGTGGTCAAAAGCCACTGAAGGGTCCCCAACAGAAGTGGAATCCATACTACAAAGGGAATCTGAAGTAGACCAATCAAATATGGAAAATTGCCACAACCCAGGGGAAGAAAACAGAGAATCAACCTAGCGTTCCAGAATGAGTGAAAACTGGTGCCTGGAAAAATGATCGGTCCTTAAAGTGGAGTTCCACCCAAAAATGGAACTTCCACTTTTTGGATTCCTCCCCCCACTCCGGTGTCAAATTTGGCACCTTTCAGGGGGGGAGGAGGGAGCAGATACCTGTCTAATACAGGTATTTGCTCCCACTTCCTGGCATAGTTTACCACGGCACTTGCGGTGACCTACGCCACTTCCGGCGCCTACCCCGTCCTCCACCGCTATATTCCGTGAGACACAGAACACAGCAGGGGCATGAGAGGACTCGCACATGCCCAGTAGGGAACCAGGAAGCGAAGCCGCAAGGCTTCACTTCCTTACCGAGGATGGTGGCGGCAGCAGCTGAGAGCCGAAGGACGGATCAGGCTTCGGCTGCCGACATCGCGGGCTCCCTGGACAGGTAAGTGTCCATATATTAAAAGTCAGCAGCTGCAGTATTTGTAGCTGCTGGCTTTTAATTTTTTAATTAAAATAGCAATGTGAAGGACAAGGAATCATCCACCATAAAAAGGGAACAACCAACCTGAACAGGAAAAAGAAAACTTCGACCCAACAGCTAAGGCGGATAAGGGAAAACGTCTACTAAAAAAGTAGAGGCCAACGCCTTTCATAGAATCTTGAATAGACAAGGAATGCCATGCAAGAAGCTGGAATTGGTCAACAGCCAAAGTAGTCTTATACAGTACAGAACATTTAATTTCAGGGAGATGGTGGTTGGTAATAAGAATGGCATCATTTGATATACATAATCTTTTAAGAGACATGCATGAATGTGAAAGCTCTCTTAGAAGAAAATCCAAAAGGTCAGGAGGAAAATCCTGAATAAATATATAGGCGGGGGGAGCTTTTTTTGGCTGTACTTCTCCAATGGATCACAGGAGTGCAGTTCCTTCTGCAGTCGTGACCCATTTAAGTCGACAGTGGGCTAAAGCCTGCGGTTGGCTGACATCACAGAGCTAGTGCAGGCTCTAAAAAGATCCCAACCATATGGTCGGGATCTGTCCAGAAGCCTGGATCGGCAGCTGGCTCAGCCTTTCGGCAACCACTGAGAGCCTGGGTGCTCTAGTGAACACAGAGACTGAGCGATCAGCAGTGTTTGATGGCTCCGTTTTCGGTTGGAGCCGGTGGCGGACAGATGCAGGATCCACCTAGGTGGGTAAAAAAAAAAAAAATGTATATAAATATATATGAACAGGGCCCTCTGATTCCTCTTGTACCAAATTCTAATGTAACTATAATGTCTGCCTTCAAGTTGTAAAGCGCTGCGCAAACTGTTGGCGCTATGTAAAATCTGTAATATATATATATCAGGACCAGAAAGGTGAACTCACAGCAACAGTTGTGTTATCTGTACCTTCCTGATGTACCTTCTGATTATAACGACAAGCAAGGTGCATGCAGGAATCTCCCCTGATTCTGACAGACGGCAAAATAGAGTTGAGCTGAAGAGAAGGCTTCCAGTCTCCATGAGGTATGCCAGTTGGAGGTGGGGGTGATAGAAGGGCTGGCTTAAAAGAGAAGCGTGGCCAAAGCTTTTTTGGCCATACTATTCTTGTGGGTCACAGGTCTAAACTTACTTTTGTTCTCCTGTAACCTGCAGTTGGCTGATATTTTCTAAGCACAACATCTGCTATACACCCACAACCATTCAATCATTAAATAAATTGGACGTTTTAATCAAAGCAACACTAATGTGTTTTTGAAGAAGGATTTTGCTCTCAACATTTATAGCAGTCCATGCTGATGCTACATAGGGCATGAGAAACAAACCATAATTTCACATTGTCATGCTTCAAACATTGAAGGTAAACTCCATTAAAGTTGCTACATACACAGATACAGATGAAATACATATAAGAGAGTTTACCTGCCAAATTATTTGTATTTCTATCATCTGGTTTGCAGATTCATAGAGCCCTTGTGACAAAGCACAGCCCTGTCTGGCAAGGCATGAGACCTTTTTTTCTTTGCTGCACTTTACCATGATTTTGTCCCTCACCCAGCATATGACTGGACAGTGAAAGAAGCAGCACATTAATGAGTTCATTGATGTCACTTTGCACTTTCCTCCTATTAGAATGTCCCGTATTAGTACATGAGAACTGCAACACAGCGGAGCTCTGCTGTACAGTGCACTGCAATTGGCTAGTCAATTTCTTACACGGTTTGCATTTAAAAAAAATAAATAAACCATGAATACAGGGCTGTATTATTTTTGTCTTTACCCAAAAAAAATAAATAAATATCTAAAGTCCGTAAATCAGGATTGATCAATTTTCATTTTATATATATATATATATATATATATATATATATATATATATATATATACACACACATATATATATACATATATACACATATACACACACACACACACACACACACTTTGTAAAATTTCAACTAATACCATTCCTCTAAATTAGGGGGTTGGTTGCCGAACTTTCTAAACAAAGGGCCAGTTTATTGTCCTTCAAACTTTATGGGGGCCAGACTGTGGCCAGTGGGAGTAGAAAATGTCATGGTGTCAAAGGGAGTAAACAAATCCCCATTATTGGTATTAGGGGAGGAATAGTGCCCCATGGCTGGTGCCAGTGGAAGGAATACTATCCCAAGGATTGGAAAAAGGCAAGCAAAGGGCTGTGTTTGGCCCTGGGCCAGTTTGGAGACAGCTGCTTTAAATTACCTTATAATACCAGTCATGAAACTTTCTACTGCATTCCTCACTGCAGAAGTCTCGCAGCTTGCCATCAAACTCCTTAGTTGCGCCTCTCTTGCACATCTGGAAGCAGTAGTTGCAGGTAACGCATTTCAATCCCAAACGTTTCGCAAAGTCCTGTTTATAAAGTAGCTTACAACCTGGAAATAATATAATGAATTACAGCAAAGCACAAGACTACAATGACAAATACAGAACACTACACAGAATAAATTAAGCTGCCTTAAAGTGGTTTTAAACTTTTTTTTTTTTAAACAAATATGTTATACTTACCTGCTCTGGTTTTGCACAGAGCAGCCCTGATCCTCCTCTTAATGTGTCACCATAGGAAGCCGATTCATATTGTGGCACACCTTCGGGCTCGACCCCGAGCCACGCTGTCTGTGTCCATTGACACAGACAATGCGACTCTGTCCCGCCCCCATTCGCTCATCATAGGATATGATTGAAAGCAGCAAGAGCCAATGGCTCCAGCTGCCATAAATCTGCCCTGTAAGAGGAGAGAGAAAAAGGATAGAGCTGCTGCTCTCAAGCACATTAATGTTAAAAAAGCTTCTACCTTTACAACCACTAACAAATGCAGTGAGTAGAACATTAGAAGGTTTAATCACCCAATGACCAGCTATCTTATGCTCCAAGTTGCAATACAGTGTCACACAAGGGTGTAGATCTAACAGTTAATTACAACTACTTTTTAAGCACATACAAACCAGCAGCATATAACCTTTTGGTACTGAAGCGTACACATGAACATCCAGAATGGAGCATGTTCATTTGCACTGTAAACTTACTGTGGTCAGGCCGTTCCTAACATCCATGGTCACAGTAAACACATTAGAAGCCAAAACAGATGCAAAGATGGTAAATACTTGCCATTTTAATCGTCAAAGCACTGCTGCACACATTTTCACAAAAATCTGTCTCCCTCTGCCTGTTACTGACAAGGACCAAGAAATAAGGAATGCCACCACTTTATCTAATAACTCTCCAATTTCCAAATGTCATCTCTGGATTGGATTTAAGGGCCCCAGGGAGAGCAGGTTTAAGCAAATAGCGACTTTGTATAGTCAACTGGTGTTTGTCCCTGCCACTTTCACCTATCATGCATTCCTACCCGAGAAACAATTTATCTAGACTAACAGCTTAGGTTTTAACCCAACAGTGACAAATCATTAATGTCATTCAAAGAAAAAATAAATAACATACCAGCACAGAGGCTGTCCCAGGAAGTTTATGAAGAAATCTGGAAAATATGGTTTGAGACCCTGGGTCTAGTGCCCCTCCAACTGATTTCATGCAGACTTCTCAGTTAAATAAGCCTGCTGACACATGTACAAATAAAAGGGACCTGAGGTACTGTAACAAACCTACACTGGTTAAGTGGCACAATTCTTGATTCTCTTGATGTAGTTGCATTGTAATAAAAAAAGATTAAGGGTGCATTAATGGAAGGATTCAGTCTTCTGCCAGCTCAATAATATCTAAAACATCGGAGGAGACATAATTTCGGTCATGTCCATAATAGGAAGAGTAAAGCCTCATTCACACGGTCGTAAAAAAAAACGCATTTACAACCATTTTTTTAATTTTTGGATCTGAAGGCAGCTGCATTGCTTTCAATGAAGAGATTCAAACTTTGGAGTAAACATGCAGTGGGACAAAATCCATAAATCTGCATCTAGGGCATGCATTTACACAAACATCATTGAAAAAAAGAACAGGACAGTTTTAGACATTTAAAAAACGGATCTACTTACTGATAAGTTGCGCAGAAACTTTTGTTCCTTGCCTAATAATCAGTACGTTTTGTTTTTTTAGAACTGTGGTACAGTCATGTGAATGAGGCCTAAGGATACTTGCATACAATACTGATGTATAAACAAATGTGCATGTTCACACGCGTAAAAAAATTCTAGAATGTTTTCAATGAACGGAGTGTGGCAAATGGGTATATTTACCTAAAAATACTGACAAGCAATGCAGAATTTTGTATTTTTTTTTTTATTGATCTATATGCAGCATAAGTTTATGCACCTGTGTGTATATGCAGATTAAAAGCAATCCGCTGCATTTAGATAAGTTTAAAAAAAAACTGAAAGGCTAAAAATGTGGCATTTTTAGTTGTCCATATGCAAAAAGCCTAAGAGCAACTGAGACCTCCTCTCCCACTGCTTAGCATAAGCATCTTTAAAATACATGTATCACTGAATGACACAACCTACCTTCACTGCAGAAAGGCCTCTTAACGCCAGAGAATTTCATAGTGTCGTGGAGAGTCTTTTCTTCCTGACAGTATTCACAGTACGTAACAATGCAGTGCAGCTTCTTAAAATCATCACAACATATAGTACTGCAGAATTGGTACATCTTTTTCTGCAAGTAAATAATTACTTTTAATATACTGTGTTGTGGGGTTTTCAAATAATCATCAACAAGAAGAAAAGTGCAGGAACAGGCATTTACAGGCATCCATCAAAAAAAATAAACATTTATGAAAATCACAGCAAATCTACACTGATTGAATACATGGGTTTTCAATGAGGTTTGCAAAGCTTTTGGGATGATTTCCCTTTATAACCTATGGCTTCACTAGGACAGATAGTTGGCTGAATATCTCCAAATAAAGCTACCATTAAAAGGAATGTGAAAGTATAGCTAGGAAGATTTTGGCTTGAGCTGCGATTTATAGACTCTTGCATACAGGTGCTCAAGTAACCCAAACCCTATGTATGCTATTCCAGTGCCAGAATTACATCAATGACATTTCTACAACACCACTATGTTAGAAAATGCATATGCGTTTGTGTTTTTAATGCATTGAACAAAAATGTAAACGCAAGGCAAGACATGTTTTACGTGGGACTGAAATGCGTTTTCTTCCTTTTCATCTATTCTAGTCTCCCTTTTGTGGGCTGTATCTGTTTGTTGGAAATATGCATATGCGACTTGAAAAACTAGTGCCTTTTCCAAGCGCTCTCATTAACACGTAGCTCATGTTTTTTTTTACAAAAATGCACAATGGCTACAGCAAGCAGGATTTTTTAAATATGCAAAACGCTGCCCTTTAACACAATATTTTGATGTGAAAAGCTTTATAAATTACGATGCTAACTAACGTTCATGTACTTTTAGTGCACTGTGATCCTGCGTTGTAGCAAACATAAAACACAATGGTGTATATGGGCTCAAAATTCTCAAAGCTCCCTTTATAAGTTTTGCAGCATCACAAGATGCAGAGAATGAGCACACCCTCCAGGCAAACATCTAAATACACAGCTGAAATATATATATGGATGCGCTTTAAACCCAAAAAGCATTTGCATTTTTATCTGGGGAATTTGGTAATAAATTTCTGGCAGACAATTAAGCCAAGTTGGAAACCGGACTTCTGGAGCTGTTAAGCAATACAGCCTGGTCACCTCCCTGCCCACAGCTTGTGACTGGACAGTGAAGGAGTGGCAGTAGACTGAACTCATCCATTGGCTTTCCTCCTGTCCATACATTCCTTGTCAGCACATGAAAATGCAGTACAACAGATAAGTCTCTAGTGCTTCCCCTATATGCCCCAGCTCCCCATTTGCTAAATTATGGATTGCAAGAGGCTGACACCCAATCAATCAAGTTCAGGTACTTGCACTAGTTTTGTTAAAAATGTATTTAATACTTTTTAAAGGTGCATCAGTAGCCAAAATGCTCTTTGCTAGACGTGGAGAAGGGTTAGAACCTCCTTCAGGTTTTTAATGGTGTATGTGTCCCTGCTAGGAAGAATCGCCCTCTCCATTTGTCCTGGTAATTGTTGTTAGGACAGAAAGCGACAGGAAATTCAAAAATGTACTTTCCTCAGAACTGGAGGTCAGTGGAAATCCTCTAAATGGGGAACATCCCTAACTTTGGAATTTTTTTTTTTTTTTTTTTTTAAGAAAACACACTAATAGGGTTTTTTACCACTGGAGATGCAATAAAGCTTTGCATGAATTTCAGCTTTAAATACAGCTTGATAAAAATGCACAACCAGTGTTACGCTCATACAAAACACAATACAACATTTATGACAAAAGCAAAGCAAATATGCTATGGCGGTAATATTGCTTGTTACCTCCCAATCCAGGGTTGCAGGCTTAGTAGAAAACATGTTTTTACAGTAATTGCATTTCAACTGAAGATCGCTGCTGACATGCTGGCCATTTGTAGAAGACTGGATGCTGAGAGTCTGGAAGACAAATTAAAGTAAATTCGCTGAAAAACCATTTCCAAACTTTGATCACACCAAAGCTGGTTCAAGGTAAACAAAACTAGCAACTTAAACAGGGAAGGAGACAGATAAAGGCTAGCTATGATTTAGGTTACAGCCAAGGATCGCTGTGGCTTAGGAATGTTTCAGGGAAAAGGGGGAAATTCTAAGTATTTTAGTGATATGACGTTGAACTAATTTCTATTTCTAGTAATTACCAACTGTTTTCTATTGAAGGCCTTCCTCAAATCATACACATTTGATCATTAGAGTGAAGAAATACTGCTCTAGAGATACAAGGATCAAAATCCTTGAATAAAATTCTGTCATACTGTCAGAATGTTTTCTGACATTCTTTTTTTTTTTAAAATCAGATAATAGTTTTATTTTTTTTGTTGTCTTGCACAGTACACAATTTAAGGCAGTCAGTGTTCAAGTATGTATCAAAAGAAAATGAACATGTTTTCTGACATTCTTACATTTCACCCACAACAGCACACCCCACAGGTGTGTCTGCGTATTGCAGCTGAAGAGTTCGAACACAATTGGAACATGTTTATTTGAAAATGCTAGTTCCCTCGCTTTCATCCTGAAGTTTTGGGTTTAATTCTAGCCTGGAATCTGCATAGAAATTAGGAATTCTGACACTTTCTGTTGCTCATTTATAGCATGCCTGTTCTAGGTTTGTGACTCAAAAGTACTTAAAGCGGAGTTCCACCCAAAAGTGGAACTTCCGCTGTAAGGACTCCTGACCCCCTTGTTTTGACAGGTACCCAGCTCCCACATCCGCTCGGCCCACCTATGATTCAAGCAGAAGTTATCCCCTCCCTCCCTGCAATCTTCTGGGACATGTCACAGGTCCCAGAAGATTGCCTTTCAGGAGCCACAGTGCGCACCCGGGTGTGAAGCTGCAAGCTGTCACAGCCAGGTGCCCACATTAGGATGTCGGCGCCGGGGAAAGGACTTCGGGCGGCCGCATTGCTGGATCGTGGGACAGGTGAGTGTGTGTTTATTAAAAGTCAGCAGCTACACTTTTTTTAGCTGCTGACTTTTAAAAAACACATAAGCGGCTGGAACTCCTCTTTAAGAGTGCATCTAAAACCAAGATCAAAAATGTAAAAAAAATTGCAGCTCACTAATCCTTAGATGCAGTAGCTGCATTGATCTTCATTCTTTTGAGGTTTTAACTTTTATTTTCACCTGGTGATCCACTTTCTGTCCAAGAATGACCAAGCTTACTCACAGTACTCCAAGGAGGAGAGGCACTGCAGGTGTATCTAGGCAGAGTGGAATAGGCCGAGCAAGTCATTTGTCAAGACAAAGGCCAGCGGCGCCATCTTAGAAAGGGGGAAAGGTCTAAATAAATGAGTAGTAATAAAGGTACTGATTAATTAAAAGATGGCACATTCAAAATATATAAATATAATTGCAATATCCACAGCATGACCGTCCATGGGACTAACACCTCTAGGGCTCCCAAGTGAAAGGCGATTGATTACTCGCACACTTCATTGGGTGCCTCTGGCGTCCGTGTGAGAGACCTACCTGATGTCTTGTATTTCTGATGTTATTCATCGGTAATACTCCCTTACCAAATATAATTCATATTCAATCTTTGGCAGCCTGGTAAGATCACTAATCTTGATGGATTGATTTTCAAAGTGTTTATTTTTCTGATTTCTTTAGCTGGTTACAGTTATGTATGACATGTTATCCACATATATACTTATATATTCTTAATTGTAAATTCAATCGTATTATGTAGCTCCAAATGAGCGAAACATGTTGAGTGGTATCTATTGAGTGGTATTTTTTCTACTGTCTGCCCACTATTGGATGTGCATACCGAGATTTTTTTTAACTATGTTGTGTAATTTGAATCAATTGTAATAAAAATCTTCTTTATGGATAAGTGGTACATGTCTATCTACGCTATTTACCCTATAATATAAGCACCTTCAAAGTGCCGGGGTTGTTTAACCCTTTCTCTGAGTGTCTCAGAGGATATAACACTGCAGATATTAATCTGTAATTATAGATGTGCCTAGGCACAGGAAGTGTGCTGTTGTGTTTAGAAGGAGTTAGAGATAAACAGATTCCTTCTGGGTATGACTTATACACACACAATTAACACTTCTAGACATTCCATATAATATAACAAATCTTCACTATTTGAGTTCAGATCCACATTAGTCAGACACAGCGAGCATTTTCCTAATGATACCAGCAATAGAAGCCTCCACAATTCCCTTGTGACAGTGTCACTTCAAGAAATGAAGAAAAAGGGCCAAACGTAAACTGGATTTGTTGCCAAAAACAATTAGGCTACCAAACCTGTGCCCATTCATGAAAGAGCAAGTTCTGGAAGTGGATAAATTTGAGAGAGCAGACATAAATGAATTGGAGAACAGTCACAAGGAAAGGGCATGTGGACTGATGTAACCAAATGCATCAATCATTAAAGTGATCCATGCCACTCCATTTACGATCCAAAACAGTACCTATGCATAGAAGCCATTAGCTCTTTGTTGCTCCCTCTCTCTGGACACTCATGCTTTCTAGCACTCCTTAGATAGCAGCTGTGAAAATTGTGTGCACACACTGGCTTGGATACTCGTTTCCCTTGTTATCTGAGGACAGACATATCTTCTAGAATGGCTACAAAGCATACTTGTACACAAAATGGATGACCTCCTTAATAGCCAGTAGTGTGTATAACAATATTTAAGGACAAACCTGAAACTTGGCTACACATTCAGAGCTACAAAAATTGTAGAGTTTTCCATCAGGCATTGTGGCTTGATACTGAGGTAAGGAGTTCCTTTTACAAAAATGACAAATTATTCCCGGAGCTGAAGAACGAAAGGAAATTAAAGGCTATTAATATTTCACACGTTAAGGTTCAAATGTAGATTTTTATTCTTCTGTATTTACATCAGCAAACAGCCAATTTAGTTATAAAAAGATTAATTACTATAAATTAATTTGATAGACACAGAATATACAAGCCACCCACTAGAAGGAAATATACAAGTCTGCATGTAAACATGAAATTATGTTAAAAAAGAGAAAGTAAAAAGGTTATATGCTAAATATATTATTTTTAAACATTAGCAAAATGAAAGACTTTTGGACTAGCTGCTATTGGTTTTGCTGATTAAAATATATTGGTTAACTCAGAAAAAAAAAAAAAAAAAAAGGTCTCCCTTTTCTAGGTAAGCTTGCAAATTTTACCAGAAATAGTAGCTTTGATTTTCATATTAAAGTGGACGTAAACTCCCTTGGTTGATTTTCACCTATAGGCAAGCCTATAATATAGTAGAATAAATTTGTACTTTAGAAGAAGCCAGTGACATCTCCGGTGAATGCGATCTGAACAGCATAATCGTGCCGTTCCTTTAGAACCCTGTGCAGTAAACAGTGACTTGTGGCTACTGCCATTCATACTGCTGAAGCCCGCGAACCTGGAAGACCAGGTGAAGATGGAAGCGCCTACAGTGGTGACAGCGCACTGCTGGAAGGCTTTGTTTTTTTTTTTTAGGTAAGTGTCATAATGTGCTACTATGTGGTACATACTAGCACATTAGGACTTAAAACTGCCTGGGGCCAAATTTTTTTTTTTGCTGCGGTTTTTACTACCGCGCTAAAGTAGAACTATAGGCATTTTAGATTTAGAGTAAGGGAGGATTATGACCCCTGTCAGTTTATTTTTTGCCATCTGTGTTCCATTGGGGAGAGTTCCCCTCACTTTCTGACCCATAGCCAAAGAGGAAGTGAGAGAAGATCTCTGTCAAGGGAATCCCTTGGGGCATCCCAGGTCATCTGAACTAGTGTCCCCATCGGAAGATTTCCCCCCCCCCCCCCCCCTTAGTGTTCTGATATAGACCCAAAATTTGGGATTTTCTTTTACTTTCACTTATAATGGTAAACAGGACAAATAAAAGGAGAGTGGATCTTTTTAACAGGGCACAGACAGCAATTAAAACTGACAGGGGTTCTAATCCATCTTCTCTCTGTCCAAAACTAAAAGTTTTGCCTTTAGTTATTCTTAACCTACTGGTGAAACTGTATCAGAATACTAGTAAACTACAGTGAGATACTTGGTGGAATGAAGTACAAGTGGGCTTTTTACTACAAATGTAAACTGTAAACCACCCACAAATAGTAAGAAATTTCAACTGGTAGGGAAAACAGTGCCCATATATCCCACAGGACAAAGTCATACACTTACTTGGAATGGGAAGGAGAGTCTGAACTGGAGGTGCGGGAGGGGGAGGTGGTGGTGGTGGAGGCTTTGCAAATCTTGCCTTGTGATTGTTCATGCACGTTGTTGAACAATATGGCTCCATATGTCCATTTATTCCAATGCACTGAGTCATGTCAAAAATTCTACATTGAGCTTTGCATCCTGTGCAGCTGGTTAGCTTTCCATGTTTCTAAAAAAAAAAAAAAAAAAAAAAAAAAAAAAAAAAAACAGACCAGTAAAAATGATTAAAGAATGAATACTCTACTGTAAATTAGAAACATGTAAAGTAAGTATACAAAGTGGTACTAAAACTAAAGCAATGATTTCAGACAGGTTATGTAGTACTCAATGGGGCAGATTAATGAAAATTAATCTGGTCCTAACTGCTTATAAACAATTTCTACTACGGAACTTGCACAAAGAAAAAACAAAAAAAAAAAAAAAAAAAAAAAAAAAAAAAAACTACCTGACTGCTGTCCACCTTACCACAGGTTTGTACATATGAGACACTTCTGAGAGGTTTAGGCTGGCCTGACAAATTAAACTGATGACTGGATAAGGTTTTATTTCATTTTTTTTGCTAGAGGTGCACTGAATGGAAATTTGCAGCATGTACTTGGCCGAACTGAAAAGGACAGTTTTAAAAAATATATATATGTTTTTATATATAAATTGTATTATATACGACTTTTTAATAAAATATGAATTTAAATGAATGAGTTTATTGTCAGCCATTATCAACACCTCTAGCGCAAGGAAAATGCATCACTTTAAATTCTATGCATGTCTTCACACTGGTCTGTTGCGCTTCCATTGTGATGTTAAAAATCCTGCTTGCTGCATTTTTGGTCAGTTAAAAAAAAAATCAAAAAACGCACCTCTTTGAAATGCATTGAAAAAACGCAACACCACATCAATAACGCACCCGTGTTGCGGTTTTGATGCAGGTTTTGAGTCACATGACCTATGAAAAACCAACAGTAAAACCTAAAATCGTGTGCGTTTTCAGCACCGTTTTCTCTATCGGCAAAATGCCAAATACACAATTTTCGGCTGCCGAAATTTGGGTGCATCTTTATTTTTTACCAATGGGTATAGTTTTAGCATAAAAAAAAAAAAAAAAAAAAAAAACCACACAAAGTGGCTGCTTACTAATATAAATTTACAATGCTAATGTATGTGCAATAAAATACACATATTTTGGCAGTTTACTGAAATCCCAATTGAATGTTATTTTGTAATGCTGCCATTAAACAGAAGAGCCAGACTGCAGCTCTCACACACAGACCAGTGGCCCAACTCTTTAACCACTTGCCTACCAGGCACTAACACCCCCTTCACCCCCAAGCCATTTTTCAGCTTTCAGTGCTGTCACACATTGAATGACAATTGCGCGGTCGTGCTACACTGTACCCAAACAAATGTTTCATCAAGCTTTCTTTTGGTGGTATTTAATCACTGCTGGGTTTTGTTTTTTTTGTAAAAAATAAAGACCAAAAATTTAGAAAAAAAAAAACATTTTTACTTTTTTTCTGTCAGTAAATTCTGTAACTAAGTAATTTTTCGCTTTCACTGAATGTACGCTGATGAGGTGGCTCCGATGGGCACTGATAGGCTGAACTGGTGGGCATTGATGAGATGGCACTTATGGGCACTGATGAGGAGGCACTAATATGCCGCACTTATGGGAACTAATGGGGCAGTGGCAGGCACTGATAGGCGGTACATATGGACACTGATGGGCATTGATGGACAGCAGTGATGGACAGCACTGATTGCAAACACTGACTGGCATGGCTAATGGGCACTGATTGGTGGCACTTGTGGGCACCGATTGCTGCCACTGGTGGGCACTGTATCGTGACACTATATTTCTTTATTGTAATCAGGGCACTGATAACATTCCTACTTCCCTGTGAGGAGATGCCGCAGATCGGCTCTCCTCTCCTCACACTCTGTCACACTCTGTCAGTGATAACCGGCATCTCCGTGTTAACATGTGACTAGCTGTGATTGGACACAGCCGATGTGTGCAGCAGCTCCCCTAATACTTTTCCGAGCACCATCGAGATCCAGAGACGTTGTTGGATTGTCTCGGCTGCCCAGGACTCCCACAAAGTCAGTCAGGCAATGAGAAGAGAAAGGGGGTGTCTGAATGGATACAGGGAGTTGCGACTTTACTCGGGTGCTCCCATAGCAAGCTGCTTGCTGTGGGGGCACTTAACAGGAGGGAGGTGCCACCAGGAGAGCTGAAGAGGGACCAGAGAAGAGGAGGATCTGGGCTGCTCTGTGCAAAACCATTACACAGGTCAAGAATAAAAGTTTGTTATTTTTAAGTAAAAAAAAAAAAAAACAAAAAAAAAAAACTTTACCAATCACTTTAAAAAGGTTCTTTCACCCCTCAAACCTTCCCCTCCCATAACACTGCCCTAATCAAAAGTGCTCTTTCTCCCTGGGAGAATTGGGACAGAAATGGATGGGGGGGGTTAATGATGTCACAATGCGCTTTCCTCCTATTAGCATTCTCCCAGCACCGCAGCACAACTGATTGGCTGCTTGTGCTATTTCTCCCTCTCAGTCTGAGCTCTGCAAGAAGCTGACAAAAGGGATGCCTCAATACGGTGCAAATGCTCCGAAAGCTAAAACCCGATACTGTTGCGGTTTGATTTGAGTCCATATAAAATGAATGGGCTCAAATTGCACTGCAAAGAATCATAAGTGATTTGAACAGGAATGCGGTGCGATTCCTGTACAAATCACATGCGGTTTCCAGCACTGCTCCTGTGTGAACCCAGGCTTGTCATAGTGACTTCAGCCTGAGTTTACACAGGAGTGGTTAGGAAAACCGCATGCGATTCAAATAGGAATCGCACCCCTTTTCAAATAGCATGTTATTTTTTGCAGTGCGATTTATGCCCATGTATGAGCTCAAATTGCACCGCAAAGGTATCGGTACGGCCGAACACTTAAGTGTCGGTACTCGTAGGTAAAAGAAAAACGGTAATCGGTGCAACCCTAGCCGACACCAGGTCAAATTCAGGTACTACACCACTTTAAAATAAATGAATAGTGTATGACTAAAGAACTGCATTCATTTGATGTTTATATCTGCCTTAAGTTCAGAAAATTTTCAAGAACAGTTGTATACAATTGCTAAAATCATCCTAAAAAAATAACCTGGCTTGTCATACTGTTTCAATGGCTTCAAAACCAAGCAAGTTAACCAGAACCTGTTTAATTTTTTGTCCAGAACTCAGCATTAATTTTAAAAATGTGCTTTAATAATCAAAAGGATAAAATGCCTTTACAAAGCCAGATAATACCTTTGGAAAAGAAGCAGTGACCTCATTCTGCTGCACATAGCCTGTGCAACAAGCAGATTTGTGGGACAGGCCCAGCAGGCCCCACCCACTACAGGATGCCTGCAGAAACTACAAGGATGACAGAGGAAAGTCCAGTCACCCTGCACAACCAGAGAGCAGCAGTGACTGGTCTTTATTACTGGAAGCTCCTGCACAACATTTCACACTGGATTTCTGTACAGGTCTGCAAGTCAATAATTTGGGAAATACTGGAGCCAGCAACTATCATTTTAAGGAGGACAGCAATGGCAACCTGCATTTGCGCTCATAACTGGTATACTTTAAAGTGTATATAAACCAAACTTAAATGTAATATATTGCAGGTCATTAGATGTTGTGGCTGCAATAGTTTTCTTTTTTAGGCTTAATGTCCTTTATTTTCACCTGGAGTGTCTGCCAGTAATACTTCCTGTACTGGGGTGACCACACTCTCTGACTGCTGTATTTATGGAGGAGGAGCCTTGTCACCCTAGAACAAGACTACAGACCATCTCCCACTCATCTCCATAACACTGCAGGGGGGAAGTTTTCTTCACAGTTCAGAGATATATGGAAACATTTAACTGACAACAGGCAGCACAAGATTTCTGGCAGGATCAAGAGGCAAATAAAAAAATAAAAAATAAAAAACAAACACACACTTTCAGTGGCATACTTAACAGACCAAAGGGGAGGAAATAAGCCCATTGTCAGTGTTCACATACCCTTTTGATATTGAATCTTTAATACAGTTATAAGGTCACCTAGAATCTATAGTAAGCTTATTACTCAATAGGATACAAATGATATTTTATTATAGCATTAAACCCGAATCATAAAAAAAACTCATTACATGCTACAGAGTGTGTATAGTCACAAAGCCACTAAAGCATTTGTTTTGTGTAGCGTGAAATATATCCGATTGATCCTGCCTTCAGCTGTCCCTCTCATTATCTGTGTCCCCACTGCAAGCTGAGATTGTGTAGACCAGTTGGTGTCCTCTACTGAGCATGCTCATAATTCAGTCCCCTTCTAAGCTCCAAAATGGTACTAAAGTCTTTTTTTTTTTTTTTTAATAGTTAAAAACAAACATGTTTTACTTACCTGCTCTGTGTAACAGTTTTGCACAGAGCAGCCCAGATCCTACACTTCTTGGGTTCCTTTTTGGTGCTCCTGGCCCCTCCCTCCTGTCGAGTGACCCCACAGCAAGCAACTTGTTATGGGGGCACCAGAGCCAAGCCACAGCTCCCTGTATCAAACACAGAGCAGTGACCCATCCCCGCCCCCTTTCTCTCCTTATTGGCCGACTGACTTCGATTGACAGCAGCAGGTGCCAATGGCACCATCCTGCTGTCTCAGCCAATGAGGAGGGGAGACCCGGGCAGCCGAGACACTCCTACATCGCTGGATCTATATGAGGCTCAGATAGGTATTAGAAGGGCTGCTGCACACAGAAGGGTTTTTATCTTAATGCATTAGGATAAAAAAACCTTCTGCTATTACAACCAATTAAACTTCCTCCTTTTTCTTATCGGTGCGGCCCACATGACTATAGTGTCAAATATACAGAGCGGTAAATGACACTTCCCTCCCTCCCACATACGCCTATGGCTAAACACTATGGGGTGGGATACAGTATGTTGATTACTCTCACAAAAAAGCTCAGTTTTAGTATAAAACAGTATTAAATATATCAAATGTAATTGCTAATACATGTAAAGTAAAAAAAGAACCTTGGATGCAGATGCCATCTGAACAAAAAAGGTAGTATCAATCATCTTTGACTCTGCCCACACCGTATTAATGCACGAAAAAAAAATACACATTTGATGCTCATTAAAGATTTAAAGGGAGCTGTAAAACAGTTACTTGATATTTATGATCAAAATTTAATTGCTCTTAAAACTAAAAAAAAGGTAGGATTCCCTGTGCAGCTCTACAAACCACAACTATAAGGCCCCTTTCACACTGGGGCGGTAGGGGGCATCGGCGGTAAAACAGCGCTATATTTAGCGCTGTTTTACCGCGGTATTCGGCCGCTAGCGGTGCGGTTTTAACCCCCCGCTGGCGGCCAAAAAAGGGTTAAAACCACTCGTATAGCGGTCAATACACCGCTCCAAAGATGCGGCTTGCAGGAGATTTTTTCTTCTCCTGCCAGCGCACCGCTTCAGTGTGAAAGCCCTCGGGAGGCTGTTTAGGGGCGGTTTGCAGGCGGTATTTTTAGCGCAATAACGCCTGCAAACCGCCCCAGTGTGAAAGGGGCCTTAGTGATTAAAGCTTACCTGACGTCAGCTAATTTCAGTATTTTGACTTGAAATGTTTATTTTGAGGAAGCTACATTTGCCAAGTTAAAGGGAATTAATCTCAATTTTTTTTTTAAATATGTAAATGTGATTAGTATAATGTAAATTATATCAAGGAATAAACAAGTTAAAATACTAGCTTTTATGTATACTAAATTGGTGCCGCCATAACTGCTGGTTACGTGTAAAAACACAACACAAGAAATTTAAGACTGTATTTAAAATACAAATAACGAAAATGTGAACAAGCAGCACATAAGATGTGGAAAACGTTCATGCTAACTAAACTCAAGACGACTGCCCTACTTTATATATTTCAGAAAAAAAATGGAAAGATTTCTAAAATAAAATGGATTTACATTAAATATTACATTTCTATTCTTTTTACAGGGAATTAACAGTGGTTTTCAAAAATAATGTTTGTTTTAGATCGATTTTTTTTTCTCTAGGTACTTTTGCAAATTGGTGCAGAAAAGGTTTCATATTTTTTCTATATCACGAGATGCTATAG
Source organism: Lithobates septentrionalis (assembly GCA_037952835.1). NCBI lineage: Eukaryota > Metazoa > Chordata > Amphibia > Anura > Ranidae > Lithobates > Lithobates septentrionalis. The sequence continues at coordinate 1,599,727 of JBBDGP010001470.1, read as the reverse complement.
AAAAGACAGAGCTAGCAGCTGCTGTTTTAATTGCTTGCCGACCAGTCGCTGTCATACTGCAGCAGGCTGGCATGGCTGCGCGAATCACCGTAGGTGTACGTCGGCCGCTTTAGGAGCTATAGGGGGTACATGCGGCGTGAGGCCGATGCATGTGGCCGTGATGTCTGCCAGCGACCCGAGATCTTTTCTCAGAGAGCCCGAACGGGGATCTGTCAATGTAATGTAAACAGACATTCTGTCAGGGAAGTAGAGAGATCTGCTGTTCCTAGTGATCAGGAACCGCGCTCTCTCTCTACACCCAGTCAGTCCATCTCCCTCCACAGTTAGAAAGCACCTCCCTAGGGAACACTTAACCCCTTGATCACCCCCTAGTGTTAACCCCTTCCCTGCCAGTGACATTTAGAGCCCTTTCACACTGCCAGCGCCCGGGCGTCGGCGGTAAAGAGGCGCTAGTTTTAGCGGGGCTTTACCGCCGTTTTTGCGGCGCGCTTTTAACCCCCGCTAGCGGCCGAATAAAGGGTTAAAAGCACCCGGCAAAGTGCCACTGTCCATTAATGCCAAAGGGTAGGGGCGCTTTAGGAGCGGTGTATACACCGCTCCTAAAGAACCTCAAAGAAGCTGCTTGCAGGACTTGACGTCCTGCCAGTGCAGCACCCCAGTGTGAAAGCACTCGGGCTTTCACACTGGAATTGCAGAGGAGGCCTTTTTCAGGCACTTTATGGGCACTAATATTAGTGCTAAAGTGCCTGAAAAACGCCTCCAGTGTGAAAGGGGTCTTATACAGTAATCAGTGGCTATTTTTTAGCTCTGATCGCTGTATAAATGTCAATGGTCCCAAAAAGGTGTCAAAAGTGTCCGCCGCAATGTCACAGTCCCGCAAAAAATAAATAAATAGCTGATCACCGCCATTACTAGTAAAAAAAAAAAAAAAAAAATATTAATAAAATTTACATAAATGTATCCCCTATTTTGTAGATGCTATAACTTATGCGTAAACCAATCAATATACACGTACTGATTATTTTTTTGTAGCCAAAAAAATGTAGAAGAAAACATTGGCCTAAACTGAAGAAATATTCAACGCCAGCTGCAGGCATCATCCCCGTACCGTTGTTTACAGCGGGCGATCGGCTATCCGAGTATAACAACCGATGCGGAAAAAAGCCGCTCGGCTGATGTACCGGAGGAGCGGTAGGGGACGCCCCCCCTCCTGGGAGGCCCGGTGACCAATCGGCTGCCTCCGGCGGCGGGCTGGAACGAAGCCGTGGGCGGCTTCGTTCCCGTCTTCTAATTGTAAACTTGGAAGTGACGTCATGACGTCACTTCTCGTTTACTCGGCTGCCAATGGCTCGGGTTTTAAAAAAAATACACAGTATTCAGAATCGCCGTTTTCGGCGATCTGAATACTTTGAAGTGCAAAGGAGGGATTGGGGGTCTTTTAGACCCCCGATCCCTCCATAAAGAGTACCTGTCACCACCTATTACTGTCACAAGGGATGTTTACATTCCTTGTGACAGCAATAAAAGTCATCAAAAAAGATGTTTTTTTAAAACACAATTTATAAAAAATAAATAAAATAAGAATTTTTTATTTTTTTTTAAAGCGCCCCTGTCCCCGCGAGCTAGCGCAGCAAAGAAAACACATAAAGAAGTCGCGCCCGCATATGTAAACGGTGTTTAAATCACACGTGAGGTATCGCCGTGATGGTCAGAGTGAGAGCAATAGATCTAGCACTAGACCTCCTCTGTAACTCTAACCTGGTAACCGTAAAAATTTTTTTAAAGCGTCGCCTATGGAAACTCTTAGGTACCGTAGTTTGTCGACATTCCACGAGTGCGTGCAATTATAAAGCGTGACATGTTTGGTATCTATTTACTTGGCGTAACATCATCTTTCACATTATACAAGAAAATTGAGGTAACTTTACAGTTTAGATTTTTTAAAATTCATGAAAGTGTCCCTTTTACCAAAAATTTGCGTTTAAAACACCGCTGCACAAATACCATGCGATATAAAATATTGCAACAATCTCCATTTTATTCTCTATTATCTGCTAAAAAATATATATAATGTTTGGGGGTTCCAAGTAGAGGTCGACCGATGCCGATATTTAGAAATCGCGGTGGCCGAAGACCGATATATGATGCCGATTTTTTTGGGCCGATATATTAGGCCGATTTTTATTTTCCCCCTTCATCTCATAAAATCTAATAGTTAGACCCTTTCACACTGGGGCGTTTTTCAGGCGCTTTTGGGCTAAAAATAGCGCCTGTAAAGTGCCTGCAGTCTGTGTGAAAGCCCCGGATGCTTTCACACTGAGGCGATGCGCTGGCAGGATGTTAAAAAAAAAAAAAGTCTGCAAGCAGCATCTTTGGAGCGGTGTATACCGCTCCTCCACCACTCCTGCCCATTGAAATGAATGCGCATGGCTGCCGAAGCGCCTGCAAAGCGTTTCGGCAGCGCGCTTCAGGGGCGCATTTAACCCCTTCCTTGGCAGCTAGCTAGGTTATAAGCGCCCCGCTAGCAGCCGAATAGCGCCGCTAAAATGACGGTAAAGCGCCGCTAAAACTAGCAGCATTTTACCGTCAACGTCTGCCCGCTCCAGTGTGAAAGCAGCCTTAAGTGATACAGAAATTTTTTTACATTTAAACATTTATTAAACAAAACAAACCTCCAATCAGTTCATTTGTATGTATAATTTAGATTAAAAAAAACAAAAACTATATCTTAAATACACAAAAACAGGTAATCAAAACTTTTGCTAACTTTACTGCTTAGGTTTTTTTTTTTTTAATTCATTAGTGTATTTTTTTTTTTAAAAAAATTGCGTTCGAAAGACCGCTGCGCAAATACTGTGTGACATAAAATATTGCAACAACTGCTATTTTATTCCCAAGGGTCTCTGCTAATATATATATATATATATATATATATATATATATATATATATATATATATATATATATATATATATATATATATATATATAATGTTTGGGGGTTCCAAGTGATTTTCTAGCAGAAAATACAGGATTTTTACTTGTAAACAACAAGTGTGAGAAAAGATTTAGTCTTTAAATGGTTAAACTGAAAACTTCTACACACATAGTTCAGCTCATTGATAAGAAGAAACATTGTATCTCTTCAGGTTCTTTTATCAGACTTGGCAGGCTGCCCAGAGAGGAGAGAAGTCCTCCACAGAAAACTTCAGGCAACTTGCATTGACTTCTACTACAGAAGTCATTTGCAAGTTGCGCTGAAGTTATAATCGGCCTTTTTTATCAGCACAATCGGCCGATGCTGATTAAGTAAAAAACGCCAAATATCGACCGATATATCGGCCGGCCTCTAGTTCTAATTTTCTAGCAAAAAAATACGGATTTTAACTTGTAAACACCAAATTTCAAAAATAGGCTTATTCATGAAAGGGTTAAAAAGGAAACCAAGTGATTTTGTAACTTTTTATATTTAATTCATATCCAACCCACAGCAGTCCTAAAAATTCCTGGTCACTCATTTATTTGGCACTATCATATAGGCCCCAATTATATGACTTGTTGTGCAGTGTAATTGCCACTAGGCGTCATGGTTTTACCAAGTATATATTTATGAACTAAAATAAAACTACAGCAACACTTTTTAAATAAAGTAAATATTTTAATAAAACACATTAACAATAAAATATACAATTCTGGAATTTGTCTGCTAACAGCATAAATAAGTGCAGCAAATATGTATCCCAACCACCTGTAAATAGCAATAGTAAATAATTTGTAATATATAACAAGCCAAAACATTTTAAATATATTAAGTGCATTATTCAGTGCAAAGGGCCATTTTAAAAATGGCAACCACAAAAATCCCTGAAGAGCTAGTACAAAAAAAACAAAAAAAAAAAACAAAAAAAAAAAAACCTGTCATTGAAAGAAAACAAAAAAACTGCTATTGTTGAGCCCTCCTAAAAATACTTTTTGCCCGACAGCCAATGCATCGCCACTGACTTCAATACTTTAACCTGGAACAAATATGCATATGGTTTCTAGCTTTCCTGATCAGCATATTTATTCCAGGTCAGCGAATGAAATAAAAGACAGTGGAGAGTGTGAACAGTCATGCATTTTCAGGATCAATGATAGCAACCAGGTCTACTTTTAAGACAGTAAAGAAACGCTCTACCTGCTCCATTGAGGATAACAAAAAAAGAGTCAACTTAAAACTGATATTTTGTGTATGGACTGATCATTGTAGACTGAATCCCCTTCTGCCTTTATATATCTATGAGGTGCTGGTGCCACAGCAAGTACAATTGATCTGCCCCTACCATTGGATTTTTCTTTTATTTCAGGTTGCAAAGAATACCATAGAAAAATTAAAGTGTGTGTAAATACAAACAAGGAACTTTCCTAATTTGGTCTGGTTTAGTCAGTAAATTTACCATTGAAAATATTTTTATATTTGTTTGTAAAATAAATAAATAAATAAAACACAAAAACGAACACTTCCTGTGTTATCTCTGCGGGTTTTAAAGAACAATTCACCTCTAAGGCTGCATTCACACCTGAGCATTTTCAGCTCGTAAAATGCTCATTTCAAAAGTTTAAAGATGCCCAACAAGCAAAATCCCATTTATTTAAATGGCCCCTGTTCACAACTGAGCGTTCCGTTGCCTGAAGCAAAACGACTGACGCTCAATAAAGTACATGAGCTTCTTTTTGGGCAGATAACAGGCGTTTTTCTGCTTTTTACATTAGTGACCTTTTGACCTGTAAAAAAAGCGCAGCAAAAAAAACGGTACAAATCGCGGCAAAACGTGTGAATTTTGACTGAAAACAACACGCTCAGGCGTGAATGCAACCTAAGGCCTCATGCACACTGGATGTTATAACGACATTATAAAAATGCCAGTAGCTTTGCAATGAGTTTTTCATGGTTTTTGCAATAACTTTATTTTATCGTTTTTAAACTTTTTTTTTTCAATGGGATAAAAAAAACCGTTAAGCACTGGTGAGCCGCATTTATCAGCGTTGGACGTTAGAGGGTTTTTACAGCTGAAAAACTCCTCTCAGAACCCAGTTTTGGGTATTTTTTACAGCCAAAAAACGCCCCTGCCAGAAACCGTTGATAACAGCCTATGTGTGCACAAACACATAGTATAACATGCTGGAGCGTTTGACTGTAGAAAAAAAAATGTCTGAAGCCAAAAACAGCAGCTGTAAAAACGTCCAAAAACATCCATGAGGCCCAATGCTGTGAAGATTAGCAGAATGGGTGGGATTTCATAGTTTAATAACAGACAACTTGGGCAGCCCTTGTGCACAACTTGGCTGACACCAATTCTTGCATAATTTCAGTCCATAAAAAGGCATATGGCGTCACGTCAGTTCACAAATATGAACACCATATACATATTACACACACACAAAATATTTGATATATATCTTAAGTGAAAATTAAGTCAACCGCTACAAAAGCTTTAGCTGCTAACATTTAATAAACAGCCACTCACCTGTCCCACGATCCAGCGGTGTTCTCACTCCAGTGGAGTTCTCCCTGTGTCCTCCCTCACCAGCGCCGACATCTTTACTATGGGCACCCAGCTGTGACAGTTTGTGGCTTCACAGCTGGGAGCTCACTGTGCATGCTCGAGTGGTGCTGTGCTCCGTGACTGGTTCCGAAATCTTCTGGGTCCTGTCATGTGTTCCAGAACCCCAGAAGACTTCAGGGGGTTTAAGGAGCGGGTACCTGTCAAAATAGTTTACCCCCCTACCCAAATGCTCCATTTCACAAACAGGAGCCAGGGAGGAGTCCTTAAAGCAGGACTTCCCCCTTGGAGTTCAGCTCTCACATTTCTCAAAATCTGCGCTTTCAATTACACAGAATATCCATCAGATTCAGTACTGACCGGAACCGCCCAAACCGCATTTCTGAAGGTCTATAAAAATGCTTGTGTTACAGCCTCCTGATCGTCATTTCTCCAGGTAAGTGCCTGTAGCAACAGCAAATGTCCCATGCGATCCTTCCTCCTGCTAGCTTTTTGGCCATGCTCAAGCTCCTCCTCCAGTATATTGGGCAGAACTTTAGGCACACAATCAGAGATATCGGATGAAGTTTACAGATGAAATTTTTTTAGCTGTGCTATTGTGGAGTTTGAGAGTTCGGAGTTTAAGAGTGACCAAAGAGCTAGCAGAACAGCAGCACAGAATAGTTGCTGTTGCTACAGGCAATTACCTTGAGAACTGATAATCAGAAATGTTGAAAGAAATTTGCACCCGACGGTTCAGTGAGGGCTGAATCTGAAAGGTAATGGAAAGCATAGCTGTTAGGAGTACCATTATTGTTCGATTTCACAAGAGGAGTTTATGAGAGGAGTGAATTTCTGGCGAATCAGAAGGCATTTTTCTACTTTACCTGCAGGATCCAGAAATCAACAGCATATATATATATATATATGTTTTAATAAACTACCGGTATTTACAGCTGCAAGAGCAAGAATGGGCAGTGTGTGGCAAAACTAAAAAGTCCAAAAAGGTGTCATCACCAAAATCCCTGAGGTATATAAGCAGCCAATATAATTCAGTTTTCCAGAGCTCAACCCCCCAACATCAGTTTTGTATGGACTGAAATGTAAGTACATTACAGATTCACCATTACAAGACAAATCCTAAACTAGAACTAGTATACAAAAGAATATTACCCTCCGAGTACCATAAAAGAAGAAAAGTATTAGAGAAACAAAACAATCTTAATTCAGCATGGTTAACATTTATCTTTGGTATCTGCTGAGACAGCGTTGAATTCATACATATGAAACATCATGTGATGCATACCCGAATATAGAAAATTTCTGCAACATTCAAAGGGTTAATAAGCTGCAAACGTGTTATCCTCCCACCTTTGCACATTTTTAAGACTGAGTCAACCTATCTGCAAGCACAGTGGTGTAGTGGGTAGCACTTTCACCTAGTAGCGATAGGGTCGCTGGTTCAAATCCCAAACAGGACACCATCTGCCTGGAGTTTGCATGTTCTTTTTGTGCATGCATGGGTTTCCTCCAGGTACTCCGGTTTCCTCCCACACTCCAAAAGACATGCTGGTAGGTTAATTAGATCCTGCCTAAAAAAATTGGCCCTAGTAGGTGTTGTGTATGTGTTTGTAAGCGCGTCGGGACCCTACGGGGTAAAGGACAGCGCTATATCACAGATGGACACCGGCGGCAAAAAGCACCCTGTGGCGATTGAGTTTGCATAGGTAGCGCTATACAAGTCATTCATTAATTTATAAAGAGGAGGACCGCCCACCCCTGCAAAAATTAAAATCCCGCAGCTACACATACTGCAGCTGCTGACTTAATAATGGGACACTTAAATGTCCTGGAGTCCAGCGATGTCAGCACCGCAGCTGATGTTTCCATCAGCTGTCAGTGCTGCCCCGCCATTGCCGGTAAGGGAACCGGGTAGTGAAGCATTACAGCTTTACGCCGGGTCTCTACTGCGCATGGCTCCGCTGCACTCCCCTACTGGCCTGGCAGCAGGGGAAGGAGAGAGCAGAGCTGCTGGTGTAATTCGCCACAGCCCGTTCTTCCAGAAGTGTCAAAATAGTGACTAAGACAGGTATCCCCCCCCACCGAAAAGTGCCAAATGAGGGGGGGGGGGTTGGAGACAAATCAGTGGACGTTCCACTTTTGGGTGGAACTCCGCTTTAAATTGTTATATGTTGCCAGTCCTCAGATGAAGAGGCTACACTAATTTTTTTTTTTTGAGTTTTATTTCCTCTCTTTTCATCTGGTAATCCTCGAAGTACCGCACATCTCCTCTACTAGGGTGGTTTGTTTTCCGGCGGTCAAAAAACATTCCTATCCTGAACGCGATTCTTCCTCGTTCAGGAGAGGGAGGTTGAAGCTCCCCCAACCGCAGCAGCTCTTAAAACTCTGGTAAAATCCTATGTGTACATATAGGCTTTTATGGAGTTGAGTTTAGGAGCTTTGGAAAATAAAAAAAAAAAAAGCCAAAAACTCCTACATTAAAACAAACCACCCAAAGCTCTTCCGACAGAACCGCTCACTGAAAAAGTATTGTCTGAGCTGATAAACCCCGTACACATGGGCAGGATACCGGCCGAAATCAGCCGGTACACTAGATACCGGCCAACATTTGGCCCATGTGTACAGGTACTTATTTCACAGAAGCCAATCTCATTACCGGCTTCTGTCAAACAAGTATGCTGGAAAACCAGCAGCTGAATGGCATCCAATCAGTCCCCCTGTCAGAAAACAATAGCTGAGCAGGGACACCGCTTTACTAACATTGCATCATTACAGTACAGGACTTACTCAGTTTTTTTTTTTTTTTCATTCAGCCCCCTGAGCAGAACAAAAAAAAAAAAAAAGTACCGTGTGTACCATGCTTAACTGCCCCACCATGATAGCAGATCTGAGGTATGTGTCATTATGCTCATTCCCAGCACTTTTGAAACAGAGCCGTTATTCATCAACTTGAGTAGCTCAAATCAAACTGACTGGCTCCACAAGACCCCTGTGGGGTCACTGCTAAGAAATGCTGTTAACATGGCCAAAGGTGGTCTGAAAGTGCTCCATTTTCTGGCCCCTGAGTGCATATAATATCACAGCTGATAAAGTTGCATACATTATAACTCCAACACGCTACTGTCGTCAGGAACAGACATCAGTCAACCCCTACCCACTGTTTCATAGTATAGGAAACAAAACAAAGTAATTAAAAAAAAAAAAAAGTATTTTAAAGCAGAAGCCATCACAAAACAAAAAGTATAAATAGTTTTTTTTAGAATACATAAAACATTTATATTCCATTCTAACAATTCAACTCCAGCACATCATAATAAATAGCAAATTAGAATTCTAAAAATGTATATATATGTTTAAATAGTAAAAAAGTCAGGGGAAAAATTAACATGTAAAAGTAGACATGAATATGCAGCAGTGCCAATATTTTAGATGCCTTTGTCTTTTCAGGAGGGAGGCTTGATCAGTTTATGCCACATGCTCATTAGGGGGTTGTGAAACATTTTTTTTCCTTCATTTTGTATAAGGTGTGGCTTGATTCACAAATGCATTCGGTGCAGCCCACAAATAAAAAATAAAAAAAATTAGATAAATTCATAATTAAAAAATATTAGCACTAATGTCAATATAATTATTACAATTATTACTATAATTGTTATTGTCATTATCAGTGCTATTACGATTGCTATCATCATCAACTCCCATGAAGTGATTAGATGTATGGAGCAGTCATGCAATCCATTGCATGATTGCGGCACCACATTGTATAAATTTTTAACAAACTATACATCATTTAATTAAATTTAATTTTATTCTTCAATATTCACTGCATAGACACGCCTCATGTAAAGTCCCACTAACTCTTTTTTTCCACCTATTGGATGCCTAGCACTTTGGCGGAAGAGGAGACACGGCGGAGGAAGCTGAAGAAGCGGTACCGAAGTCGCCACAGCCGCTGCCCGCACTCCAGGAGAGCAGGAGAAGGCACCACGGACTGCCACACGAGCGTGTGACGGACCGCCTGCGGCTGGGACAATGCTGTTTCAGTGCAGTGCCCCGCGGGGGGTGGGGGGTGTTTGGCACCCCCCCTCCCCCAAAGAAGAAACCACCAGCCGCCACTGAAAAAAACGCACGGGAGCGTCATTAACTCCTAATGACACCCCAACACACCAAAAAATGCAGTGTGATTTGCTGTTCACACCATGCCGTTTCTACACATTTGAATCTAGCCTAACACCTGCATACTTACAAACCGCAAAGAAGAAAGAAAAAAGTGAAGGCACTGCTATACCCACTGGCCTCTAAGTAGTCAGCAGTGCCTGCATTAACCACTTCTGGACCAAGCCTATTTCTGACACTTGTTGTTTACAAGTTAAAATCAGCATATTTTGGTAGAAAATTACTCAGAACCTCCAAACATATTGAGCAAAAACTCTGGAGAATAAAATGGCAGTCATCGCAATATTTTATGTCACACAGTATTTGCTCTGCAGTTTTTCAAACGCAATTTTTTTGTAAAAAATACACTTCACTGAATTTAAAAAAAACTAAACAGTTAAGTTAACCCATTTTTTGTATATTGTGAAAGATGACGTTACATCGATGTGTTGACTGGTCGTTTGGGTCTCCTGGTGGAGCGGGAGACCCGGGCGGAGCAGCGTCCTCTCCCGCTCCTTATAACTTCATATAATCCTGTGTGTTTCCTGGCTGATATCAGTGGGTTAACCACCATTTTAACCAGTTGCCAACCAGCCGCCGCAGTTGTGTTCTGCGGCAGAATGGCACGGCTGGGCGAAACAACGTTATGTAACGTCGCTTCGCCCTACTGTCCGCCCACGGAGCCGATGGAAGTGCCCGGCAGTCGCAATCACCGCCGGGCTCCCGCGATCGCTCGTGGCACACCGAGAACCGGGATCTGTGTGTGTAAACAGTTTCCAGTTCTGAGGGGAGAAGAGACAGATCGTGTTAACCCCTTCGCTGTCAGTGACATTTTTACAGTAATTGATGCATTTTTATAGCACTGATCGCTGTATAAAATGCCAATGGTCCCAAAAATGTGTCAAAATTGTCCGACGTGTCCGCCATGTCGTCGCAGTCCTGATAAAAAAAAAAAAAATTAAAATATATCGCAGATCGCCGCCATTACTAGTAAGAAAAAAAATAATAAAAAAATGCCATAAAACTATCCCCTATTTTGTAGACGCTATAACTTTTGCGCAAACCAATATACGCTTATTGCGATTTTCTTTTACCAAAAATATGTAGAATACATATTGGCCTAAACTGAGGAAAAAAATATTTCTATATATTTTTGGGGGATATTTATTATACCAAAAAGTATTGCTTTTTTTCAAAATGGTCGCTTTATTTTGTCTATCGCGCAAAAAATAAAAACCGCAGGAGGTGATCAAATACCACCAAAAGAAAGCTCTATTTGTGGGGAAAAAAAAAAAAAGTATGTCAATTTTGTTTGGGTGCGACATCTCAATTATCAGTTAAAGCGACGCAGTGCCAAATCGCAAAAAAGTGCTCTGGTCAGGAAGGGGGTAAAATCTTTTGGGGCTGAAGCGGTTAAAAAGCTCCAAAAATATTCCATAAAAAGAAACATAAAAAGGGCAACACCCTGGTCCCCAGCAGGAACTTTTTCACAATCGCTTCACAGAAGACCTGAAGCCTAGAACCCCAACAGAGCTGGAAGTTTAGAGACAGGAAGACGACAAGACACAATGCACAGATTACTCTAGGATCCAACTACCTGCTCAATCCTATACATCCTTCATTACAGGTAAGTTGGAAAAAAAGAACAAGGAAGCATTTGGAAAACAAGTAACCATTTTAAAAGAAACTTGTCTGGGGGCAATATTTGACAAGTGTTGAATAGAATGCAAATGTCAACAAAATAATTGTTTACAATCAGTTCATGCTCCCCTCCCCCAAGGTTTTACATGTTCAGTATGACAAGTGCCTAGTACAATTGCATAGATGTGTGTGCAGATTATGACAAAGAGGAACTTTCCTTCCTTCCATCTAGAAAATTTTTGGACAACTTGAAAAGTTTACCAGCTTAAAATCATTGAGGCAGGCTGGGCTGCAGAACCTCTTCCACTGGCCATCTATCATGAGAACATTGCTTCCAGCGCCTTTGCTTGGTAGGTATTCTCCACAGTGTTCACAGCAATTCATGATCAGGCCATTGGCCATCCTATAGCGATTGAAGCAGTGATCACTGCACAACTTATGAGTCATGTTTTTAAAGCTAACTTCATGGCGAATCTGAAAGAGAAAGCATTAGAAAGTTACAGAAAACTCAGGACTCTATTAGGATGTCAAAACAGAAATTGTTATATTACAGGGCAAAGCACTGCGAATGTAGGATTGTAATGTTGGGGGTGAGGGGGTTATTGTGATGTGATGGACCGATTAGACATCTGTGAATTTTAATTAAGTGTTCTTGCATAGCAAGACCACTTATTGTTATCTCACATATATATTATTATTATAGCCAAATTTACCACCCTAACTCCTCCCACAGTTTTTACACTACATAGACAAGTAATATACCGAAACGTGCGGATTGTTCCCGAATGGTGTGCTATTACTTTGTGGAACGTTTCGCCGAATGGTTCACGAAATATCGTCATTTTTGCGGCGAAATTGGTCCCATAGGAATGAATGGGGAAGCTAGAGTGGGAGGTGACAAAAGCTGAAAAATCAGAACATGATTTCTAAACTGCCGCCACTCCCTCATTTTCAAGCCCACCTACACAAATCTTATATCAAAACGTTCAGCTATCCCTGCTGCCACTAAACATGTCCACGGCTAAGCCATAGTCCTGACAGTTTTCACAATATGACCATTTGTTTGCAACTCACACCGTCCATTGACATTCATTGAAACTACACTCTAGCCCCTTCAAATTTGAAGGGCAATTTCTAAACTGCGACCGTGCCTTCAATTTTAATATTTCAGAGACATACTATACATCAAAATCTAGGTCTGGGTCTTGTGATTCTCAGAATATAAAGATCTTCGCTGTAGGATGTATAGTTTTTAAAATACGGCCATTTGTTTAGAGGTCATTTCAGGAAATTTTAGCCATTAATCAGAGTGTACTGTTAGTGTTTGTTTTGTTGCCATGGTTACCAAAGCTTCTGTTATACACAGGGGGGAAGGTGGCTGGAGCATCTCAGCTGATTACAGAGCCCGGGGAAGGGGACAGACACACCATGTACTGATTTATAATAGAGGAATATGATGGGGCAGTTTTGATGGGGTAATTCTGATGGGGCAGTTTTGATGAAGTAGTATTTGGGAAGCATAAACAGGGCATGAGCGTTGCTAGGAAACAGTGGTTGTAAACACAAGATGCTGAGACACCCCAAATGCATGTGACTTCATCTGCTAGACTTGATAATGCTTGTAGACTCCTCCCACAGTTTTTACACTACAGAGACAAGTAATATACCGAAACGAGCGGATTGTTCCCGATTGGTGTGTTATTACTTTGTGGAATGTTTCGCCGAATGGTCCACGACATGACGTTTTTGCGGCGAAATTGGTCCCATAGGAATGAATGGCGAAATGTTCAAAACTAGAGTGGGAGGTGACAAAAGCTGACAACCCCATGATCAGCCAAAACATTATGACCACCCCATGATCAGCCAAAACATTATGACCGCCCCATGTAAAAAAAAAATATATTTTTTTAAAAAAAAAATAATTTTTGAAAAAAAAAATATTTTTGAAAAAAAAAATTACTTTTAAAAAAAAAATTTTTGAAAAAAAATATATATTTGAAAAAAAAAATATTTTTGAAAAAAAAAATTTTTGAAATAAAAAATATTTTTGAAAAAAAAAATAATTTTTGAAGAAAAAAAAATTCATTTTTGAAGAAAAAAAAATCATTTTTGAAGAAAAAAAAATCATTTTTGAAGAAAAAAAAATCATTTTTGAAAAAAAAAAATTACTTTTGAAAAAAATGTTCAGCTCTTTCAGCGAATGATGGAACTTTTTTACTACTATTTATACTTTTTAAAATATTAAGCTTTTTAACACTTTTCACACTTACTCAAGCCACTCCATCCCACCCAGTTACTCCGCCCACTCCAGTTGTAGAGGCAAGAACACTTTCACAATTTCCCCAGAAATTGTACCTTCTCTAGTTCAATATATTATAGCTGTTTATGCCTTATTCACTTGACCCGCTGCCTTACAGAACTAAACAAATGAGTTCAATCCTAGCCAGCTACCACACTACTGGCAGACCCTGTATGTTTCTCATCTGTGTTTCTAAGAATACTCTGGAGTCTAGAAGGAAACCAAACACACATGTACGCATCCACACAACTGGAGACTGACAAAAAAATGAAACGTGAACGTGTTCTGGGGATCTTATGTGATGGACCAACACAAAGTGGCACATAATTGTGAAGTGGAAGGAAAATTAATTTTTTACAAATATGTGAAAAGTGTGGGGTGCATTTGTATTTAGCCCCCCTTGAGTCAATACTTTGTAGAACCCCCTTTCACTGCAAATACAGCTGCAAGTCTTTTTGGGGATGTCTCTACCAGCTTTGCACATCTAGAGTGACATTTCTACCCATTCTTTTTTGCAAAATAGCTCAAGCTCTGTTAGATTGGGTGGAGAGCGTCTGAACACCAATTTTCAAATCTTGCCACAGATTCTCAATAGGATTTAGGTCTGGGCTTTGACTGGGCCATTCTAATACATAAATATACTTTGATATAAACCATTCCATTGTAGCTCTGGCTGTATGTTTAGGTCGTTGCCCTGCTGGAAAATGAATCTCCTCCCCAGTCTCAAGTCTTTTGTAGACTCTAACAGGTTTTCTTCTAAGATTGCCCTGTATTTGGCTCCATTCATCTTCCCATCAACTCTGATCAGCCTCCCTGTCCCTGCTGAAAAAAAGCATCCCCACAACATAATGCTGCCACCACTATGTTCCACGGTGGGGATGGTGTGTTCAGGGTGATGCGCAGTGTTAGTTTTCTGCCACACATAGCATTTTGCTTTTAGGCCAAAAAGTAAAATTTTGGTCTCATCGGACCAGAGCACCTTCTTTCACATTTGCTGTGTCCCACACAAAGCTTCTCACAAACTGGACTTATGGCTTTCTTCTTGCCACTCTTCTATAAATGCCAGATTTGTGGAGTGCATGACTTATAGGGCGTACACACGGTCGGAATTTGTTCGGACATTCCGGCAACAAAATCCTAGGATTTTTTCCGACGGATGTTGGCTCAAACTTGTTTTGTCTTCACACGGTCGCACAAAGTTGTCGGAAAATCCGATCGTTCTAAACGCGGTGACGTAAAACACGTACGTCGGGACTATAAACGGGGCAGTGGCCAATAGCTTTCATCTCTTTATTTATTCTGAGCATGCGTGGCACTTTGTCCGTCGGATTTGTGTACACACAATCAGAATTTCCGACAACGGATTTTGTTGTCGGAAAATTTTATCTCCTGCTCTCCAACTTTGTGTGTCGGAAAATCCGATGGAAAATGTCCGATGGAGCCCACACACTGTCGGAATTTCCGACAACACACTCTGATCGGACATTTTCCATCGGAAAATCCGACTGTGTGTACGGGGCATAATAGTTGTCCTGTGGATAGATTCTCCTACCTGAGCTGTGGATCTCTGCAGCTCTTCCAGAGTTAACTCTTGGCTGCTTCTCTTATTGATGCTCTCCTTAACCGGCCTGTCAGTTTAGGTGGACAGCCATGTCCTGGTAAGTTTGTGGTTGTTCCATACTCTCCATTTTTAGAGGATGGATTGAACAGTGCTCCGTGAGATGTTCAAAGCTTGGGATATTTTTTTTTTTATACCCTAACCCTGCTTTAAACTTCTCCACAACTTTATCCCTGCACTGTCTGGTGTGTTCCTTGGCCTTCATAATGCTGTTTTCTCACGAAGGTTCTCTAACAAACCTCTGAGGGCTTCACAGAACAGTTGTATTTATACTGAGAATAAATTGCACACAGGTGGACTCTATTTACTAACTGACTTCTGAAGGCAATTAGTTCCACTAGATTTTAGTTAGGGGTATCCGAGTAAAGGGGGCTAAATACAAAAGCACGCCACACTTTTCAAATATTTGTAAAAAAAAAAAATTTAAAACCATTATTTTCCTTCCACTTCACAATTATGTGCCACTTTGTGCTGGTCTATCACATAAAATCCCAATAAAATACATTTACGTATACATACACACAACATACAGTACTGTGCAAAAGTTTTGGGCAGGTGTGATGAAATGATGTAAAGTA
This sequence comes from Lithobates septentrionalis, assembly GCA_037952835.1. Taxonomy (NCBI): domain Eukaryota; kingdom Metazoa; phylum Chordata; class Amphibia; order Anura; family Ranidae; genus Lithobates; species Lithobates septentrionalis. The sequence continues at coordinate 1,583,894 of JBBDGP010001470.1, read as the reverse complement.
GGAATGATTTGAAAAATACTTATTTTAATCATTTTACAAAAGCAAGCGAGCGAACAGAAGAAATAACTACATCAAATACTTGGTGTGACCACCTTTTGGCTTCAAAACAGCATACATTCTTCTAGGTACACTCACACACAGTTTGTGAAGGCACTCAGCAGGTAGGTTGTTCAAAACATCTTGGAGGACTAACCACAGATCCTCCGAGGATGTCTCTTTATGTAAACCCAGACAGACTCGATGTTGAGATTGGGGCTCTGAGGGAGCAAAACCATCACTTCAGGGCTCTTTGTTCTTCTCTACACTGAAGATAGTTCTTAATGACATTGGCAGTATGTATGTACTTCTCAGCACTGAGGACACAATTAATTGTGCAATGGTAAAGGACCATAGACACAGTGGTCGGCCAAGGAAACAATGCAGCATATGAAAGACACATACCTCTTACCTCCCTTCGAGATCAGAAGATGTCCAGCAGTGCCATCAGCACAGAACTGGCAGAAACCAGTGGGACCCAGGTACACCGGTACTGGCCAGAAGTCTGGCCAGAAGTCTACCTCGTGGAACAACTGGGGCCAAAAAGCCATACCTCTGCAATGGAAACAAGGCTAAGCGACTCAACTATCCATGAAAACATATGAACTGGGGTGCAGAAAAATGGCAGCAGGTGCTCTGGACTGATGAGTCGAAATCTGAAATATTTGGCTGCAACAAGAGGCAGTTTGTTTGCCGAAGGGCTGGAGAAAGGTAGAAAAAGGAGTGTTTGCAGGCAACAGTAAAGCATAGTGGAGGTTCCTTGCAAATTTGGGGCTGCATTTCTGCAAATGGAGTTGGGGATCTTCAACGTAAAGAACAAGGGAGTCCTGAAAGTGATGGTTTGTCCCCCACAGAGCCTCGATTTCGACATCATCAAGTCTGTCTGGGATTGCATGAGGAGACAGAAGGATTTGAGGCAATCTGCATCCTCAGAGAGAGACAAAGACACAACACAGTACGTATAACTGAACCTAAGGTATACCTCTGTTAATTTGCCACAGATAGTGCATCTTGACTTGTTCTGATTTTTGGCAGAATTCTGTTTGTCCTCATAAACCGATAAACAATAGGTACTACAAAATTCCTGGAAGGATTCACTTGAATCGACTTGAGCAACAATTGTACCTTTCATTGTTGTAATATCTCTGAAAGAAACACAAAATGATGTTAGCCAAGCATACTATGTACAACATATAAAAGGAGTACTCTATCCTTAAAGAAAATAAACAAAGAATTGCAAGTGTCTACCTATAGCACCTTGCCCGTGCCCCCTACTTTTCAGGGCCAAAAATTATTGTCTCTCTCAGGAGTCTCATCTTGTTTAAGTCTGACCAATGTCTGAATTATCAGCTGACCCCAACACTCCCTACAGATTTACAGAATATCTAAACTTTATTCATAGACCATGGGTTAGATATGCTGCTACCTTCAGGTGATTGGACACTGACAAAAAAATCTTCTAGGGCTGCCCCTAGAGCGTACCCATATAACCCTGCCCACTCCATAAGGCTGGTTTCTTATCAAGCAATACGAAGTGCAAGGCACAGAGGAGGGGACCAGTGTCTTGTACTGTACTCTAGAGCTGCACAATTAATCGTTAAAAAATTGTGATCTCGATTCACCTCTCCTGCAGAGGTTGCGGATTCTTTCATATAAAGAAGTGGAGAGACTACTATCTGCTCACTCAGCTGTCAAAAGAAAGCATCTGGGCATTCTGCCAAGTCTTTAACTTGAAACATTGTAACCAAGCTTCCTTCTTAGATCAAAGGGATAGAACTTCTGTGTAAATAAAGGGCAGTCTGCCAAGTTTTCAACAATGCAAATGCAGGAAGTTTAACCACTTAAAGTCTAAATCTTTTTCTGACACTTCTTTAAGTTAAAATCAATATTTTTTGCTAGAAAATTACTTGGAACCCCCAAACATTATATATATATATTTTAGCCCTAGGGAATAAAATGGCAATTGCTGCAATATTTTATGTCACACTGTATTTGCCCAACGGTCTTTCAAATGCAATTTTTTGGGAAAAATACACTTCAATGAATAATAAAAAAAAACAGGGGCGTGGCTTGGATGGCTTCCCGAGCAGACGTGTCTCACTGAAGCTCCCGCTCCGGCCTGCCTGCATAGAGCTGGAACCTGTATCTCTCCTCCGCAAACCATGGGCAAACCGCGCAAAAACAAAGAAACGGACCCCAGAGGACACACTACTCGTTCTTCCTCGGTCCCCCCCGCCACTCATCACCGAGTATTTCGGGCAGGGAGCTACGGCCGGACACCAAGAGGCCAAGATGGCGCCGGCGCCACACGCAGCAATCTCTCCCTCTCCTCCTCTGCAAGCCTTCGCGGACCGCAGGAGCAACAGGTACGGGTCCGAGGGTGATTTACCCACCACCCACTCTCCGATCCCCCCTGCTGACCTTTCGATCGGCCCCCCTTCCGGAGGCCTTATACTGGGCAGCCTGTCGCAGACTTTTCCCCCATGCCTCATAGGGCCTGCACCATCTGTATCCTCCGGCCAGCCATCCCCCTCCTGGGACTCCTATGCTCCAGAATGGGACCCCCGTACCCTGCCACAACGCTCCCAATCACACAGGGACAGAGCCCCCTCTCTCTCCCCTCTCCAGAAGGACACAGTCCAGGCTCCAGCACCTTCCCAGGCCCTAAAGCCATCAAGATCCCAAGGGGCTTATTCACAAACGGGAAGCCCGCACGGCCCATTGCTAACTAAGCACTCCAGCAATACTCCCCCCTCACTACCACCACAGAGGGGACCCCCCATGCCAGCATCCTATTCGGCTGTAGTGCAGGGCTCCCATGCTCACATTACATCAGACTTTGACCCTGACCCTGAAGCATGTACATCTTGGCGAGATTACGTCCGTTGTATGCCCACAAAGCAGGACTTTCGTATGCTAATTCAAGAAGTGCGGGACACTTGTAGAACTGAGATTAACATGCTTCGCACTGACCTTCACCAACTGTCCACTAAAGTTGCATCCTTAGAGGAGGAAACAAACGACACTAAATTTGAAATCTCACAAATACATGATCGCTTAACTTCACAAGCCACTACCCTCAGAGATTTCCAACGCCACCTTGAGGACCTCGACAATAGAGGTAGGCGTAATATTAGGGTCAGAGGCCTACCGGAGGCGACACAAGAAGAAGACCTGAATGTGACTCTACAAGCCATTTTCAATAGCATTCTAGGTCGCCCGGAACACCAGCGAGTTAAGCTGGATCGTGCACACTGAGCTTGGCACCCACGTGGACCAGGATCCCGCCCACGAGACGTGATCTGCAGGGTACATAACTACACCCTCAAAGAGGACATTATGAGAAAGGCACGAAACATGCATACCATTGATTTTGACGGGGTCTCCCTACAACTTTTCCCAGACCTCTCATGGATCACCCTCCAACAAAGAAGATCTTTGCAACCACTCCTCATCCTGTTAAGAGAACATGACTTTCGCTATCATTGGGGTTTCCCCTTTAGCCTCACGGCAAAAAAAGATGGAAGGTCCACAACCCTCCGATACCCGGAGGATCTTCAATTTTTCTGCAGAGAATTGGATATTCCAGTACCACCCACCCCTGGATGGGAACCGTTGCCAACACCCGCACCTCGCCCAGACCCTTGGATCCAAGTCGCAGGTCGGAAACGCACAAGACCGCGATCTGCGGGTCCTTCCCCGCCACCTCGTCAGAGATGAACTGCTGCTCATTTGACATCCTTCACCCAGATGTCTGACCCCAGATTTATTCAATCTGTCTCTCCCTATTTCTATACCTGAGAAGCCGGAGACATACTCTGCTCATCCTACTCATCAATAGTATGGACCTACTCAGCAAACAGATTCTTTACTAAGTTAGCAACACATGTTTGATTGTGAATGTAAGGTTTTGATAGGACTTGCTTAGCGAGCCGGGTTAGGCCATTTCCCCCCCCCCCCACACACACACACACGCTCCTCCTCTTTCACATATATCCTCTGTTTTTTTTCTGTTTTTTACTTTTTTTTTTTTTCTGCTCCTCTCCTACTACTATTCCCATTCCTCTTCCCTTTCTCAACCTTTTTGGCGCCGCTCGTCTCCGGGACCTGGTTCAGGTTCAGAGGGTCGCAGACCTCCAAACCGCAATCACTATGGAGACCCACTATAGGCACCTCCTATACTCCAAGGCTCTACAACATCCACTAGGTAAGCTACCGTCTTTTTCCACAACATACCCACCATGATTGACATATTTTCACTAAACGTAAAGGGCCTTAACTCAAATGTTAAGAGAAGCCTAGCGCTACGAGAGTTCAAACGGTCTAAAGCTGACATTATTTTCATTCAGGAGACCCACCTTGATAAAAACGGGCACCATGACATTTGCACGGCGACAATACCCTCATATATACCAGGCCTCTGGCCCACATAAACCTACAGGGGTGGCAATTCTTTTTAAGCAAGGCTCCCCCTTCCAGTTACAATCTCTATACTCTGACCCACTAGGACATTACCTCATCCTCCGAGGCCTTTGGGGAGGAACGAATATCACTCTCTGCAATGTCTATGCCCCAAACACGAATCAAATCCCCTTTTTGTCTAAGGTCTTCGACCGCCTGTTTGAGGTTCCACATCAGTACCTGGTGATCGGAGGAGATTTTAACCTCGTTCACTCTCCGGGATTTGATAAACACTCAATGGGTCAGAGGAAATCCCAAACAGCCAATAGAACAGCCACCCAGTTTCGCCAACTTACTAGGAAATATGCCCCGTTTGATACCTGGCGCACCACATATCTATCAGCTAAACAATTTACTTTCTAATCCCATCCCCATATGTCCCACTCACGACTAGATTATTTTTTGTCAACGCCCCGACTTTGCGAACATGCACGAACCCAGACATTCAGGCCATTTCTTGGTCGGGCCATGCCCCGATTACACTCTCCCTGACACTCTCCCCAAGCTCCTTTCGTAAATGCCATTGGCGTCTAAACGACTTTCTACTTAAACATGACCCATCTAGAATAGAATTAGAGCAAACTTTGAAACTATACTTTGCGGAAAATTGCTCCTCTGAGATCTCCGCCTCATCTTTGTGGGAAGCCCATAAAGGTGGTCTTTCGAGGCCAATGCATCTCGCTCTCCACTGCCCTGAAAAGAAACACCAATACAACACGCAGCGCCCTTTTAGACAGACTTAAACATCTGGAAGCGCGCTTGCTCGCATCTCCGTCCCTAACAACCCTTAGAGAACTCACTAGTGTACGGGCTGGATTGAAAGATATCGACATGGGTAAAATAGAAAAGGCGTTGATCAGGCTTAGACAGACTTACTACGACAAAGCCGACAAACCACATGCGCTCTTGGCGAAACAGCTTCGCGACAAGGCAGCAACTACTACCACTACACAACTTAGGGAGGCAAACGGTGTCCTTCAGTCCCACCCTAACAAAATAGCACAACTTTTCCATGACGTCTACTCTGCACTGTATAATGATCCGAATGTTCCGCACAACCCACCCCCTCCTGACCTATCTCAGGCCAGCCATACTTATTTAGCGGAAGCGGATACTCCTAGGCTTGCCTCCTCTGCTCTGGAGACTCTTAATGCCTCCATTACAGAGGAGGAGGTAACAGAAACAATCAAACTGTTGCCAAATAAGGCCCCCGGGCCTGATGGACTACCATACCTTTATTACAAGACGTTCCTGTCACATTTACTTCCCCATATGACGAATCTCTAACTCATTTCTCTCTGACACACCCATCCCCAGAGATATGCAAAATTACTACCTGACATTAATCCCAAAACCAGGGAAAGACCACACTCTTCCGTCCAATTACAGACCGATAGCACTTCTCAACACAGACTTAAAAATTTTTACGAAACTGCTAGCAAATAGATTAAACAACTTTATGCCATCCCTGGTCCATAGGGACCAGGTGGGTTTTATCCCTTGTCGACAGGCTGGGGATAACACCCGGAGGGTTATTGATCTGGTAGAGGTTGCGAACAGGAACACAATGGAGGCAATACTGCTCAGTCTGGATGCCGAAAAAGCCTTTGACAGGCTAGGCTGGCCTTTCCTGTTCGCGACTCTCAATCGGGCTGGTATTGTGGGACCATTCCTCCGAGCTATCACCCATCTATACTCGGCCCCAACAGCCCAGGTTCGCACTAACTTTGCCACCTCCCCTACCTTTTTGATCTCTAATGGGACCCGCCAAGTCTGTCCACTCTCCCCTCTTTTATATGCCCTATGCATTGAACCACTAGCAGCCCATATTAGAAATAATCTAAGTATTCATGGTATTCCAGTTCGTACTAGAGAATTTAAGATCTCCTTATTTGCGGATGATGTCCTCCTCACTCTCACCCAACCTCGCATATCCCTCCCAAACTTACAAGTGGAGCTGGAAAGATATAGCATCCTTTCAGGTTATAAAATTAACAGTTCCAAGACGGAGGTTCTTCCTCTTAATCTATCCCCCTATACATTATCCACACTTTCGCAAACATTTCCATACTCTTGGCGGTCCTCTTCCTTAAAATACCTGGGGATACATATAACATCCACATATGATACCCTATACAAGGCCAATTTCCCCCAAATGTTCACTTCTATCAGAGCCTCCCTAACTAAATGGAAATCTCTGAAACTGTCCCTTTGTGGTAGACTTGCAACCTTGAAGATGACGATACTACCCAGACTTCTATATCTTTTTGAGACGCTCCCTATTCCCATTCCGTGCTCACACCTAAAAAAACTTCAAGGCGACCTGATAAACTTTTTCTGGAATTATAAAAAGACACCGCGCTGCTAGATCGGTTTTATATGCCCCACGTAACCAAGGTGGATTGGCGTTCCCCAATATAGCCAAGTATTATCTGGCAGCTTAATTAAGACCTATAGCCTCCTGGTGCTCCCTACACGCTTACAATAGGTGGACACAGATAGAAAAGTTGTGGCTAGCCCCCATACACCCAAACTCCATGCTTTGGAGCTCTGATATACCCCCCCGGCAGCGTACAATTGCTAGGACCGATGGCTCTCTTATGTACATTATGGCGACGGGCCAAATTGAAATATCCGCTCACCACCACATCTTCCCCAGTCACTTCATTCCTATTTACACCCAATATTCCTGACAGTTTAACCTCACAGATGTCCCACTTTCGGATGGATAAGGCCATATTCCATTATGGACAACTAATTGACCCTAAAACCAGAATGCTACGACCCTTCCTAGAACTGCAAGAGACTTTCGATATCCCCAAGCAGGCCTTTTTCAGTTAGCTACAACTTCGCCATTATGCACAAACACTGGGGTCGAATTTGAGATTTTCCCCCCTGACGGACTTTGAAAAGCTTTGTTTAGAGGGTTCGTCCCCTAAAGGCATGATTTCCCGCACCTATCAGATACTGATCACAGATTTCTCACCGGATGGGCCCCGACATTCGTATATGGCTAAGTGGGAGCAGGCGCTGGGCACAGAGTTACCCTTAAGGACCTGGCAATCCATATGGACCCAGGCTACTAAAAGCTCCATATGCACGCTTTATAAGGAGAATCAATTTAAGATTCTATTTCATTGGTATCAGACCCCTGACCTGCTCCACTCCATATACCCCACGGCCGACTCCCGGTGTTGGAGATGTTATAAGGACAGGGGAACACTATTTCATGTCTATTGGACCTGCCCTCTGATCATTCCCTACTGGGGTTTGGTACAATCCCTACTCCAGTCCATCTTTGATGTTGAAATGCTCCTTGATCCGAGGATTTTTCTCTTGGGCCTTCCACCTGCCACCTTCTCTAAAATGTCCAAAAAACTCTTAGCCCATGTGCTTACTGCAGCACGTTGCTTGGTGGCTCTAAAGTGGGAAAAAAAAAGAGAACCCCCCTCACTAACTGAGCTGCATTCCAGGATCAGAGATGTCAAGAGAATGGAATATCTCACGGCCTCATTAAAGGATACGCTTGATAAGCATAACCGTATTTGGGAACCCTGGGTTTTGTTGGAGACTCCGGCGACCTAAAGCTTTGTGTCATTTATGCATTTATGACGCAGTCCCCACCGACCTGTTCCGGGCTCTGGAGAGGAGCAGCCGTTCCCTCCCCCTTATTCTTTCTTTCCCTACCCTTTTCTTTCTTCTCTCTATCTGAGAATTTATGTACTTAAGCATATGGTACTAGCGAATACACTGTTTGAGATGTATTATTATCCAGTAAATCCACTTCATTTTACCACTAACTGTTTATACTGTAAGGCTTTGCCGCCCAATGTTAGGGTGATTGTGTGCCAAATCGAACTGTGACATTATGATCTTTCTCTCCCTGTACCCAATGCTATAATGCTGTTTGTTTTTCTGTGAAAAAATAATAAAAACTGTCAGTTTTCAAAAAACAAAAAAAAAAAAAAACGAAACAGTAAAGTTAGTCCATTTTTTTTTTGTTTTAATGTGAAAGATGTTACGCCGCGGGAATCGTGAGAGAATCGTGATCTATCTTCTAAGCAAAAAAATCGTGATTCTCATTTTAGCCAGAATCGTGCAGCTCTACTGTATTTCAGGACATGGAATTTACATAGACCATGGGACGCACCCAAGCAAAGAAAAACTGAGTGGTGGTCAACAACCTAGCAACTTCTGCCAACAGACCAACATGACAAGGATTTAGGGAACTTGAACAAAACATTCAAACAGCTTAAAGCACCTTCGACCCAAAGCTTGCTATTAGCGGAGGCCTGAAGTCCAACCTGGTAGAACTTTGTAAAAATGGACCAGTTTGCGGCCTTGCAAATCTGGGATTCAGAGGCTTGATGGTGAAAGGCCCAGGAGACACCAACAGTGCTGGTGGAATGGGCTCTAATGAGAAAAGAAGGAACCTTTTACTTAAAGTGGCTGTAAACCCTAAAAAAAAAAAAAAAAAAAAAAAAAAAAAAAAAAAATCCCTGCAAGACAAAAGGCATAATGAGCTAGTATGCATAGCTTCGTTGGCCAACATCACTCCCGGGGGTTATTTCCAGGTATCAGGGCTCCAGCGCTGTGATTGGCCGGAGCCGCAATGGCGTCACTCCCGTGCATGCGTGCGGGGGCCGCCGGTAATGGCACAGGCTAACTGTAGCAAAGGCAAGTACATGCCATTGCTTCAGTTTGCTTAAGTGTGCATGTGCCGATGACATCGGCACATGCAAATACAGGGATATCTCCTAAACCTTGCAGGTTTAGGAGATACCCAGTGCAGCTACAGGTAAGCCCAATTATAGGCTTGTCTGTAGTAAAAAGTGGTTGTAGAGGGTTTACAACCACTTTAAGGGCGTAGGCCTAGGAAATGAGCGGTCTGACCAACCTGGCAGCAGGGTATGCTTTACGAGGGCCAATGGGCAGGACAGAGAGGGACTAAGTCTTGCAAATAGAAGCTATAGTTTCTAACAAAGAATTGAAGATTCGTCATTTCAGAGATACTCACTTGACTGGACAAAAGCACTGGGCGATTGTGTTCCACATATTAGGGATGTTGGATTGAAGGGGTCTAAAGTGAAATCGGGTAAAGGGATGGAGGTCACCAGGAAACCTAAAACCCTCATGCATAAGTGAACCAAGGAGTGTCATTGTGACTCGAAAGTCTGAGCAATGAATAGAAGGAATATTCTGGCTTGGGATGTGTCCACAATTAAGACCCAAGTACTCCAGACCGCAAGAGAGCCAGAGGGCAGACTTTGGAAAGTTCATTACCCAGCCAAAGGTTGTGCACCAGCATCCTCTTATGAGCCCTTTTGCAACAACCTGATACTTTATTAGCTGCTTTGTAACACAGGGAGATACTGGGGGGGTCTAATAGACCCCTGATGTCTCCATAAAGAGCAGTTGTCACCTGCCCAAAGCAATCACACAGGGGACTTGTTGGCCCCCTTGTGATAGCAATAAAGTTAAATTAAAAAAACAGATCATTTTAATATGTTTGACATGCTTGGTATCCAATTTACTTGATGCAACATTGTCTTCTCTTTTAGCAAAAAAAAATAAATAAAATAATGGGTATTATATTGTGTTTACTATGGAAAAAAAATATTTTAAAAAAGCAGAGCTACCTACAGGGGGTCCCCGGGTTACGAACAAGATAGGGACTGTAGGTTTGTTCTTAAGTCGAATTTGTTTGTAAGAGCCCTTGCACACTGGGGCGGTTTGCAGGCGCTATTGCGCTAATAATAGCGCCTGCAAACCGCCCCGAAAGTGCCGCTACTGTCATTCCAGTGTGCAAGCCCCGAGGGCTTGCACACTGGAGCGATGCGCTGGCAGGACGGTAAAAAAAGTCCTGCCAGCAGCATTTTCGGAGCGGTGAAGGAGCGGTGTGTATACCGCTCCTTTACCGCTCCTGCCCATTGAAATCAATGGGACGGCGCGGCTATACCGCCGGCAAAGCGCCTCTGCAGAGGCGCTTTGCGGTGGTATTTAACCCTTTCTCGGCCGCTAGTGGGGGTAAAACCGCCCCGCTAGCGGCCGCATACCGACGGTAAAACGCCGCTAAAATGCAAGGGCTCCAAGTCGGAACAGTACCTTTTTTAAGTGCAAATCTAGTCACAGAGACAGGATGTAAACCCAAATCAACATAGAAAGGCAACCGGATGGCAGGGGCGGCATGGTTAGTTCAAATATGTTTTTTTTCTTTTATTTTTTTACTTTATCACTTTTTTTTATATTTGTAGCTTGTCGTTTACTTTTTATTTTTGTATAATTTTCTTATTTTTAATATTATTTTTCTTATTCTTTATTTTTTTTAATTACTTTTTTTATTTTATTAATTTAATTATTACTGTATTTCTTATTTTTATTTTATTTTTTTTATCAATTTTTTTTTCACTTAACTTTATTGCTATCACACAGGAGAAAACAATTCCCTGTGTGATAGCAATTGGAGGCGACAGGTTCTCTTTATTGACCTTGTCACCTCCAAAACAGGAGTCCAGGAGCACAGCTCTCCCCTCTCACTTTTTTCATGGCGGCAGCGACAGGAGACAGCAGAGAGAGGTACACTGTATGGCACAGCAGGGAAATGGATGGTGAAAGCAGCAGTCCGAGTCCAGGCAGGCCGGCTGGCCGGGGTACACCTCCGTGGGGCAGCGGCACAGGAAAGACCGGGGATCCTGGAGGCTTCGTTAGGCCGCACTAGGCCGGACAAGGCCTCGGCCACGACGGGCAGTTTTAGCGGCCTGGCAGGCCACCGGACCATACCAGGCCTGTGGATGGGCAAGCAGGATGAGGAAGGGGGCCTGCAGCCAAGCCAGGAACGGAGGAAAGGCTCACTCCAGCAAGGAGAGGAAGATTCGGCCAGCAGTGACGTCATTCGGGCCCTGTTCGTAAGTAGGAGGAGTTCGGAACTCGGATGTTCGTAAGTCGGGGACCCCCTGTATAGTGCTCAACAATGTAATGAACTAAATTGCTAAAACGGTCTATTGTCTTACCTTCTGAATCTAGAATAAAAATAAAATACACATATGAGCCAATGCGATCAATCTCCCCAGTGAGGAGGGAGAGAAGGGAGGGAGCCGCTCTTGTGCGCAACGCTGAATCCAGATCGGGCTCAGGTAAGTATGGGGGGGGGGGGGGATTGGCGGGACTAAGGGCGATTCTGCAGCACAGAAGGTTTTCTCCCTAAAGGCAGAAGGTTTTTTACCTTAATGCATTCTATGATTGCTGCTGTTAATCACAGCTAATGAGTCAATGAGGAGAGAAGGGGACCAAGCAACGCAGTGTGTGTGTGAATGGCTTGCTATTGGAGGTACTTGGCAGGGGGAGGAGCCAGGACCCAAAACAAAGAGGATCAGGGCTGCTCTGTGCAAAACATACTGTCCCCACTCTACCCGCCTCTATTTGAAGGGATCTTTGAGTATTGTAATCCCTTATAGTTTGCAGCCCAATCCCTTGCACTGCATTCCTCAGTCTACAATTCCCAGTGTCCTTTGCACTGTTCTTAGGTTATCCACTTTGGTGGCATTGTCCGACTGCACCGAGATGGGGTGTCTCTTCAGAAGAGAGGTCCAGTGCTGCAAGGACAAGGGGTCAGTTAAGGATAAATCTTTCCGAATTCTACCAATAATTGTGTAGGCTTTGAACATGAATGTGTGGTCTAAATATGAGTAAAGATGAAAAATGTATTTTTTTAAATTATTACAGACTTCCTGCAATACCTGCACATCAGCACTGGAAGAGGTAGGCTCAACACTCTGGCCAGTTAGACTGACAGTGTACACCAGTAGAGCCCAACACTGAAGAACTTTACAGGTGGCTGCTGGAAGTATTGAAGTTCTAAAAAGGGAGAACTGTTGTTCAACTGCAAAAAATAGGCATCCTCATTTCTGCTGACCATTTGAAAAAACAAAATTACAAAAGGATCAGTTTCCAATCTACAGATCTCAGGATTACTCAGCTAGAAAGTATCTACATTGGTTGCATACTGCCTATAAACACACAATACAAACAAGTTTTCTATAACAAGTAACCAAATTCTGCTAAGAACAATTCATGACTAGGTGTACCCCAATGCATACTCATTCTTTAACTGTGCTACACACAAGTTTTACAGATGCCCCGGTTAGCATTAAAAAATGACGGCTTACTTTTTACACATAGTGCAGAGCTTCTTTGGAGCTGGCTTCTGTGAAAAAGATGATAAACAAGAAGTGGAACAGAACAAGTGAGTGGATCCTTTGCGCTGATATGCGGTCTGCCCTTTTTGAAGTGGCTTCTTGCAGTTTGCACATGTCACCTTTACAGCTTTTGAAGGCTGTTGTGTTGCTGGAGGCTGCTGTAAAACCTGTTTCGGAAGGGAGGCTACCGGTGACACGATTTCCACGCCTGGCTGCTGATTTCGTGGAAATGAAGCAGACTGGGATAGCCAGGCATCTATAAAAAGGAAAAGTTTAAAGTTTAGAAAAAGCACAATTACACTTTAAGAAATAAACCTGACAATACACTGTCTTAAACCTGACAATGCACTGAAATACTGAGCAGTTCTGTCAGCCCTGCCCAGTTCTTTCCTTGGAATACAGTGCACCATCCTTTAGGTTATGGAAATGAGAAGAGTAGTAGAAGGTATTCTACAGTCCACTGCCAAAAAGTTATATAGTGGCAATATTTTAATGTAGAAAGAAGATTCGTAAAATGTGGGCACCGCAGGGGACGGGTGAACTATTTTCATATTATTGGGTTTAGTAACACTCGAAGGGTCAGGACAACCAAGCAACTAGTATAGGGCTTGACAAATTTGCTTTGAATCTAGGAGCCATTTTTTTTTTTTTTTAGAGTGGTATGGATTGTCAGCTTCCGGGGTAAGGCCAGTAATTTTCACCCCCCTAACTCACAACGGAGCACCCAGTCAATAACTCCAATGTAACGCTGTTACATCAGTGTTATGGGCTGGCCAGAAAGAGTAAGGCTGGCAACAGATGGCACTGGTTTGGAACTGACAGATGCCACTGGTTGGATCTGGCAGATGGCACTGATAGATGGCACTGGCAGGTGGCACTGATTGGCACTGGCACTGATTGGCACTGGCAGGTGGCACTGGAAATTGGTACTGGCAGGTTTCACACTAAGCCGAGTGTAACTGTGTGTGAAACTGACAAGTAACAGAGAGTAGCTGTCAGAATTGAGCTTAATGTCGGGGTGGGCGGGACCCAGCAGCTATCTAGCACCAGCCAATGATTGGGCTGCTTAAGAAAAAAGGCGGGGCCACATATATGTAGCGGCCCGCCCAGATCCCATCGGCTGGTGTTTGATAGCTGCTGGGTCCCGCCCACCCCCGACATCAAGCTCGATTCTGACAGATCCTCTCTCAGTTACGTGTCAGTTTCACACACTCAGCGGCAATGGCAAGCATCAAGCGCCGCGCTGAGTGTGGAGAAGGAAGGAGGAACGGCGGTCAGTGTTAAATATCATAGCACTGCATGTCTGGGGCTTTGGGAGTTGCAGTGAGTGGGCTGGTGGCAGCCTAGACGCCAGGGTGCGGTTTCTGGTCGCCATGGCGACCTGGCGCCTGGGGTTTGTTGAGCCCTGAACTAGTATCTGCAGGAGAAGTAGCAATGGAAGCCTCCATGCTTCTCTAAGGAAAGGTTTCTTTTTAGGCAATTCTGATCTGCAGAGTTACGACAGTTTAAATATATCTTGGCAATCAATGGTATTACCCAGAACAGTCTTCACACATGTCCACTGAAAAGATGTCACTAGGCACTGTAAAATTTGAACTCATAGTATGGTGTTTATTTAGGACTCTGATAATAGAAAAGAAGATAAAATAAACAAACATTTTCAAGAGCCTTGTTATGCCCATCAGCCATAGCCATTGAGGAAAAAAACAATAATGATTTTCTCCATAAAGCAATTGAAATTCCAGTGACAATGGTGTGTAATGCCCATGCTTTTAATCTGCATAGAATACTACATGTTAATAATAATATATATATATTAAAATATATATATATATATATATATATATATATTAAAATATATATATATATATAAATTAAAATATATATATATATTAAAATATATTATATATATATATATATATATATATATATATATATATATATATATATATATATATATATATATATATATATATATATATATATATATATATATATATATATATATATATATATATATATATATATATATATATATATATACACACACACATATACACATATACACACACATATCCTATATAGGCAGCCCAAATACCAGTTTTAACTTACCAGAAGTATGATGAGTTGTAGATTCACCATTTTGGAAAACATCACCACTAACATTAATTCGTCCTGGATTATAAGGTCCTGTTGTGGGCTTGTTTTGTGAGGTATGAGGCGATGGATAGGTTTGGACATGGCCACCAAAACTAGCTCCTTGTAATCCATTAGGTACCTCTCCCATGCCAGGGTTTTGCAGTGAGGTCACATGAGTAATCATCAGATTCATATCTCTCCCCTCACTACTCTGAAGAGGACCATCACCTACAGAACCTAATCCTGAGTCTAATGTAGTGACATTTGCAATCTGTATTTCAGAGTCAGGCTCAGTAGTAATACCAGAATTTATCATCCCAGTACTTGGTTTGTTTCTTGGGAAAGTAGATGCCGATGGAAAATCCGCAATAGGTCTGTTCGAGTCCATGAGCCTTGGAGTGCTGAAACTGGAAGCATTTTTGTCTGGTGCACGGCTGGGCTCAGGTTCTTCTTCATCATCAATGATGATTGTCTCACTTATAATTCCCTTGCCAGAATCCACATCTTTACTGGAAGAGTGTGAAGAGTGTGATTTTAGTTCTGCCCGGTGATTTTCATTCAGTGATGGAGGAAATCCTGTACTTCGTGATGCAGGAGGTGGGGCAGACTGAGGAACCCGAACAGGTTCAATGAAAACTACATCATCATCATCGTCAACTATAACAGCAGGTGCAATCTGGAAGGCTTTTGCCGGCGATGGACCACCAAACGCATTGCCCACATTTTTCAGTCCTGTAGCCATGGCATTAGAAATCCAGAAACCGTTTGTCAATCAACCCTATTTAAAGGGGCAAAGGTACATCCCAGATAAACTAACCTGTCAGAGGGGAAAAAAAATTATATCAAATATATGTTAAAAGCAAAACGAACAGAGTTAAAATATAAATTACATTTAAAGGAAAACAAGAAACAGACTCCAACATTGATTACTGAACAGTGACAAGACTAAGGGCTTGTTCACATCAAGTCCTTTGAGCTGTGCTGATCTGAGAAGATCAATGCAGATCCCACAAAAGAGCACATAGAAAACTATTGTTTTTTGTGTGCCATGTTCCCACACTAAAGACAAATTAAAGTGGGATGTGGTGCACTGTGCAAAAATACAAATGTGCACAATTTTTACCACCCCCTGCATGCTGTGCTGTTTTCTTTCCTTATTACATTTGATGTTTTCTACCTTAAAGCGGAGTTCCACCCAAAAATGGAACTTCCGCTTTAAAGGGAGGTGACCCTCTGACATGCCACATTTGGCATGTCATTTTTGGGGGGGTGGGGGGGACTGGTAACCTCTTTTTAGAGGCTCCCAGCTCCCACTTCCTCCCGGCGCACCGCGGCACTGAAAGGGAGATCACCTCTTCCCCCCCGCAATCTGGGACATGTCACAGGTCCCAGATGATTGCCGGGCCAGGCACAGCGCGCCTCACGCAGTAGGTGCCTGGCTGTAAAACCGGGCGCCCAGAGTTACAATGCCGGCGCCGCAGAGAGGAGGGGGAGACGAGCGATGGCTTCGTTCCCCCACATCGCTGGGTCCCTGGACAGGTAAGTGTCCGGTTATTAAAAGTCAGCAGCTGCAGTATTTGTAGCTGCTGACTTTTCTTTTTTTTTTTTTTTTTTAAGCAGAACATGGCCATCCAGAATGCTTTTAGTATTGGCATTATTTTTTTTTATTATAAGTAAATACTTTTATTTGGTTTTCTGCAGCAATTCCGGCAATTAGGCGCTGTCATCACTAGGCGTTTCGCAAGGACTCCTGGGATATCAGCATCATTCATCCCAGGAGTCCATGCAAATTGCCTAGTGATGAAATCTCGCATTATTTCCAGACCAGAAATGATGCGAAGGGGAGGAGTTAGGTGCCATATTTAAAAGACCTGCATCTGCCGTGAGGAAGTAGAGCCATCTCTGCTTGGGACCAGTCTCCTCTCATGTCCTCCGATTGACAGGTTGCTATAGCAACGTGGCACAAACTTCTGCCGTCGCCGCCATTGCTTTGACAATCTGTCAGGAAGAGAGAGCGTCGTGCAGTGGCATTACTGCGCAGGCACGAGATTGGGAGGTGTATACTGAGTAGCCAGCTGCACCAAATCCCAAAAACAGAAGAGGGCTTCAGATGCCCACAGCTGACATGGAACCTGCCTGCTTCCAAGATCTGGTTAGTAATCCACTATTTTCACATAAACTACAAAGAGCACATATATGACATTATCTAAATATGGTGTATAAAAAAAAATTAAAAAAAAAAAAAGAAGGATATGATTTGGGGGACTGGAACTCTCCTTTAAGTGGAAGTTCCATTTTTGGGTGGAACTCCACTTTAATGGGACAGCTGGTGATGCGGTAGTGGCACAAGGTGAGTGGCGTGGCGGCAGCAGGTGAGTGGATGCCCGCTAACAGGCGCAACCATGATGGATCTGAGATGACAGGTGCTCTTCAAAAGGTCTTTAAATAATCTTTATATTTGCAAACAAAATGAAGATTTCCCATTTAGAATAATAAGCTGTCAGGTTAGTAAAACTGCGATATGAGAACCGATTTTAGGTTAATCACACATAGTTGGAGAACTACTCGAATTCTTTTATTTAACCACTTCATACCCCGCTCATAGTAATATGAAGTCCACAGGAGGGATCTCCCATCCTGGGTGGGCATCATATGACGTCCTGGGCTTTCCGGCCGTGTAGGGGCACGCATGCGTCACTCGGGAGCCGATGCTCGTGCCCGGCGGCTGCGATGTTCGCTGGGCACCCACGATTGCCCGATAACAGAACAGAACCGTGGATCTGTGTGTGTAAACACACAGATCCACGTCTTGTTAGGGGAGAGGAACACCGATCGGTCTCCTCCCCTTGTGAGTCCCCCCCCGCACAGTTAGAATCACTCCTTACGTAACACATTTAACCCCTTGATCGCCCCCTCGTGTTAACCCCTTTCCTGCTAGTGACATTTTTACAGTAATCAGTGCATTGTTATAGCACTGATCGCTGTATAAATGTGAATGGTCCCAAAATAGTGTCAAAAGTGTTCGCCGCAATGTCACGGTAAAAAAAAAAAAAAAAAAAAAAAAAAAAAAAAAAAAAAAAGATCGCCGCCATTACCAATATAAAAAATAAAAAAAATAAATAAAAAAAAGGCATAAAAATATGCCCTATTTTGTAGACACTATAACTTTTGCGCAAGCCAATCAATATACGCTTGAGATTATTTTTACCAAAAATATGTAAAAGAATACACATCGGCCTAAACTGAGAAAAAAAAAATTGGGATAGTTATAGCAAAAAAAAAAATGTGTTTTTTTCAAACTTGTCACTCTTCTTTTTTTTTTTATAGCGCAAAAAATAAAAAAACTGCAGGGATGATCAAATACTACCAAAAGAAAGCTCTATTTGTGGGGGGAAAAAAAATTATAAAATTTCATTTGGGTACAGTGTTACTCGCAATTGTCATTTACAGTGCAACAGCACTAAAAGCTGAAAATTGGCCTGGCCAGGAAGGGGGTAAAAGTGCCCAGTAAGCAAGTGGTTAATGGAGGGTTATGGCAACTGGCAAGTAGATTCCTATATTACAAACAATCATTGGCCATTACAGTACTACATAGGATGATGATAAAAACAAGTGCAAAATGCAACAAAGAAGTAAGTGTTTGTTCACCAATGCCAGAAGTCTGCTTCATTCTTCACGATTGGGCAATATTCTTGGCTATGCTCCCTTAAGGAGGGACCGGGTAAAACAAAAAGGTGGCGGTGTATGCCTCTATGGAAGAAGTGACCTCAAAGCGAGTGTGAAAGAGAACCTTGTTGATGTTGACTGTGCGTGTGTGATGGTGCCGAGGAGTTAGGCCTCATGCATACATGATGTTTTTCTACCTCTCCTAGAAGCAGCATTTTGGCATAAAAAACACTTTGATGCTTGTAAAATCATTTAGGTGTGTCAAGCGATTGGGTGAGAATTAATTTTATTGGTCAGAATAAGTCAGCCATTCAGAATAAGTCAGTCATTGAAACAAATTAATGCTCAAAACGCACCTAACGTTAACATGCATCAGGTATTTTTCCTGCCAAGGCAGCTATTAGAGGCAGGGGGGGGGGGGGGAAGCCACCAGACACCCACATTAAAAACATCCAGTGTGCATAAGGCCTTATAGGTGGAGATACATTTGGGTGTTTGTACTTCAAAGTTAATTATTGGAATTTGCTACAGGTTGCCCCCCAGGGTTAAAACTGACTTCCACCCAGAAATGGAACTTCCACGGATCGGATTCCTCCTCCCCTCCGGTGCCACATTTGGCACCTTTCAAGGGGGAGGGGGGGAGCAGATACCTGTCAAATCCTGGTATTTGCTCCCACTTACAGGGAACGATCGCCGCACTTTGTGCGGCGAACTACCCAATGCCCAGCCCCTCCTCCCCCCCCCGCCTTCTGGGAGACACACAGGTCCCAGAAGACAGCAGGGACCGTTCAGAATGTGCAGCGCGACTCGCGCATGTGCAGCAGGTAGCAGGCTGTGAAGCCGCAAGGCTTCACTTCCGGTTTCCCTTAGCAAGGATGCCAGTGCTTGCGCCCGGAGCCGAGGAACGGGTCAACTTCAGGTGCCGACATCGTGGGCTCCCTGGACAGGCAAGTGTCCTTATATTAAAAGTCAGCAGCTACAGTATTTGTAGCTGCTGATTACATTTTTTTTCCCCCAGGCAGAACTCCGCTTGAACAAGGAGGTGAAGACTCAGCTCCTTGCACAGATCAAAAGGGCTTTAAGGGCTGGGCTAATGGGAGATTTTAACTACCGTGAAATTGATTGGCTTAATAGCACTGCCTGACAAGTAACGCCAGTCATAGACGGAGCAAATTTCTTTACTGCAGCCTCTATTCCCCCATCAACACAGTGTTGACAGGAGAATTCCTCCCACCGAGCTATTGTCTTGTCCTGGTGGGGGAAGCTGTCCCCACCAAGAGAACACAGTGCTTATTGCTAGAAGCTATAACAGCCACTAGCATTAATCGCATGCTAAATGCTAAAACCCGGCAGGCTGGTTGTATCAAGTTGATCGATCGATTAACTTTGGTACATTCAGCCTGCCCATACATGGTTTGAATCTCTGCTGGGTCCAGCTGAACCAACCGAGATTTAAACTGTCTATGGCAGGTTTAAAAGGGTGGAAATGTATTAACTTATTACAAGACAGTTTTATGGCACAGTTTATATAAGCCCCAACTCTGCTGGACCTGGTAATCTCAATCAATCTCAATTAAACAATGTGGAGCTTGCTACTAATGTTCACATGAAAACATCTAGATAGCAGTGACCATAATATGATTTTATTTAACGTAAGCTGCAAAAAACAAGAAGATACTGGAAAGGTAAAAACATTTTAAGAGCATAATTTCCAAGGCTGAGGGCTGCTCTTCTTAGACTGGAAGGGATTATTGTCATCGAAGTACACAGAAAAAGAAATGGTAAGGTTTCAAATTGACTGGGTGCAAGATAGTCTCATGGACAAGTAGTTTAAAAAGCTAAAAACAACATCATTGTGGCTCACATCTACAGTAAAAAAAAAAAAAAAAAAAAAAAAAAAAGAAGCTATACAGAATAAGAAATGGGCATTTAAAATTCTAAAAAATAAAGGAACACTATCATTTGAAATAGGGTTGCAACGATACCACTTTAAGACAGAGTACAAGTACCAAAACTTTTTTTCAAGTACTTGCTGATACCGATTACTGATACTTTTTTTTAATGCTATGTGCCAGTGGCACTAAATATACAACACTGATAGGTGGCACTGATGAGGCGTGGACTGAGTCTGTAGTTTTTTTTTTTTTTGGTTTTTTTTTACACAATGCTTTCTTTCTTTTGGGGGGGGGGGGGGGGTGGACTGTCGGTATTTTTTTTTTTTAATTATTTTTTACAATTTTACTTATTATATATAATATTTATTACAAGGTTCCTTTTTTTCTTATTTTTTACTCAACCCTGTTGGGGGGTAGGGGGGGCTTTGGTGAGAATGAAGCCACCATCTTTCCCAACAATCTCATGCAAAGGTGAAAGGAGGGATCTCCTTTTGACCTGACCATCCGCACCAGCTCTCTTATGGAGTTGATCTTTGCCTGAGGCAAGAACACTTTTTTTCTGGGCTGTGTTTATGATCAGACCCAAGTACCCCAGCCTTTTTAGCGGTTTTAAGGAAGACTTCTCTAGGTTGAGAATCCAACCCAGACTTTTCAGGTAACTAGTTGTAATGTGCAAGCTTTGCTCCAAACGAGCCACCGACTGACCTATTAGCAATAGATCTTCTAGGTACGTCCAGACTGTTATGCCTTGTGCCCTAAACCTGGCTAGAGGTGGGGCCAGGACTTTTGTAAACACCCGGGGTGCTGTAGCTAGCCCAAAGGGCAAGGCTACAAACTGGAAATGCTGCTGTTCTATAGGGACATGCAGATATGCATCCCTGATGTCGATAGATGCCAGAAGTTCTCCTCCTGGTAGGATAGACACCACTGACCTGATTGACTCCATGCGAAAGAAGCGGATCTTCAGGAACCGATTTAGATTCTTTAGATCTAGAATGGGTTTGACATCTCCATTTGGTTTTGGTACCGTAAAGAGGTTTGAATAAAACCCCAAACCTTGCTCTTCTATGGGGATTTGTATGATCACTCCCTGAGTCAGTAATCGTTCTAGTGCGCGAAACAGATCTTTGGGAACGCTTGACCTCAGAAAACGAGACAGTGGAAACTCCCGAAATGCTAGTTTGTATCCTAGGAACACCGTGGAGATGACCCAACTGTCCTGAATTTCCTCTTGCCAGACTTCTGAGTATTGCAGAAGTATTCCCCCCACTCTGGCGAGGAGGGGCGCCCCTTTATGATGAGGCTTTGGAATTCTGCTTTGCAGGTTTCCGCCCCCAGAACTTCTTTTGTGCCTGGGCCTGACCCTGAGGTTTTCCTCTGGAGTCTGACGGCAGAGGCCGTCGCCACTGCCTAGAGGCGGATGCCCCTGGCGCAGGAGAAAGTCTGCTTAAATGAAGGGCGTTTATACTTTCTTTTGACTGGCAAAAGAGTACTTTACCCACTAGATATCATTTGGAAGTATTTGTCCAAATCATTCCCAAATCGCTGATGAAAAGGAAAACCAGTCAGGAGCCTTTTGCATGGTGTTTCAGCTGACCAACTTTTTAACCACAGGATCCTACGCATGTGTACTAGCACAAGCGCAAGGCGGGACGCCTGGTGAATAGAATCTTTCATGGCGTCTATGGCAAAACATAATGCCCTTGGCAGCCAAAACCCGGGTTTGTTGTGCAGGAACTGTCTAAACTGGTCTTTTAGGGACTGACAGATGCCTACTGCAGCGACTGCAGGCTGAGTAATGGCACCTGCCAAGGAAAAAGAGGATTTTAACAGGAATTCCAACTTTTTATATGTTGGATCCTTAAGCATTTGTGCATTGTCTACTGGACAAGTTAGAATTTTATTCACACTGGAAATTGCAGCGTCAACTGCTGGTACATTCCATTTTTTGGTGAATTTCTCCTCCATGGGATAGAGTGCTGTGAATCTCTTGAGGGAGAAAATGCTTATCCGGGTGAACCCATTCAGCATAAATAAACTGTTCTAGTAAGGCATGGACAGGAAACGCATGCAAAGGCTGTGAAGGTTTTAAGGGAACCTAAAGAAGAAACAGAACTTTCAGCTGACTCCGTTAGGGGTAGCTTGAAAGTGGCACGAACCATCTCCGTAAGAGATTGTACCAGCAATTTCTCAGATTGCGAGGCTGAAAAAAGGTTCATCCACCGTTGTCTCCTCTGCAGAGGAGTACAGGGGGTCCCCGGGTTACAAACAAGATAGGGACTGTAGGTTTGTTCTTAAGTTGAATCTGTTTGTAAGTTGGAACAGGTAAATTTTTTAAGCGTAGCTCCAGCAAAAAAAACTATTTCTACGTTTTGGATAGCATAAGGAAGGGTTAACACCCCTCTGTAACATTTGTTTTGCTGTCTGTGCTCCTGTTCAGAAGATTTCACCTCACTTTCTGTCCCAATGACAATTGGATTTTGAAAATTTTGGGTTGTTGTGGAAACAAGCCTTGGTGATAAAGCATCAGTGGAGGTACCTTTTCCCCATAATAACTCTTACAGGAGTGAATTTCCCTTCCTAGAAGTAGATTTCCTCTCACTTCCTGTTGTCTCCCTCCGTTTGTAAGTAGGAATCCGTTGTAAGTCGGATGTTTGTAACTAGGGGACCCCCTGTAATCGGTCTGCCTTTCCTCCTGATCGCCTGAGGGTAACACCTCATCCTGTACCCACTGATCCCTTGGTAAAAGGTCTAAGGCAGGGTAGGGGGATCTAATACGCTTCCTATCCTTTTGGATGTAGGATGCGATTAAAGCCGCTAATCTTCCTTCTAGGCCCTGCATGAAAAGCAAAAGCACTAAGTAAATGCACAACTCGCTGAGCAATAGTCTAGCAAAAACCATGCTGCTAATAAAGTTCAGCTTTGGTGCCAAGTATAAATGTTATTTCCTGTACTGTAAATGCCTGTATGCATCCTTACGTGCCCCCAGCGCTCCTGTGTCCTGTTTGCCAGACTGCAGCTGTTAACCGAGAAGCGTCTGCCTCAGTTTGTCCCCAGCACTTGCACTGTGTGCTCCTTGTGGACTTACGTCCTGCACACGGCGCTGCGCCTTAAGACACGCCCCCCATAATTCAACACGTCCTCCCCTCTGTTTAAAGTAGCCGTAGTACACGCACAAATGGCATCGCTGCTTTGATCAGTGGAGACCCAGCAAGAGGGGAGGAAGGGAGGGCTGGGGAGGCGGGATTTAACCACTTCGCATCCGGGCCATTTCTGACACTTCGCTCCTACATGTCAAAAATCATAATTTTTTTGCTATAAAATTACATAGAACCCCCAAACATTATATATGTTTTTTTTAGCAGAGACCCTAGAGAATACAATGGCGGTCATTGCAACTTTTTATCTTGCACGGTATTTGCGCAGCAATTTTTCAAACGCGTTTTTTTTGGAAAAAAAACAGTTTCATGCTTTAAAAAAAAACAAAACAGCAAAGTTAGCCAAATTTTTTTGCATTGTGTGAAAGATGAAGTTACGCCGAATAAATAGATACCCAACATGTCACGCTTCAAAATTGCACACGCTCGTGGAATGGCGCCAAACTTTGGTACTTAAAAATGCCCATAGGCGACGCTTTAAAATTTTTTACTGGTTACATGTTTTGAGTTACAGAGGAGGTCTAGGGCCAAAATTATTGCTCTCGCTCTAACGTTCGCGGCGATACCTCACATGTGTGGTTTGAACACCGTTTTCATATGTGGGCGGGACTTACGTATGCGTTCGCTTCTGCGTGCGAGCTCACGGGGACAGGGGCGCTTTAAAAAATTTTTATTTTTTTTTATTGTTAATTTTACTTAAAAATTTTTATTTTGACACTTTAAAAAAATATATTTTTTTTTGATCACTTTTATTCCTATTACAAGGAATGTAAACATCCCTTGTAATAGGAATATGACACGATCAGTCCTCTTTACAGTGAGATATGGGGTCAATAAGACCCCACATCTCACCTCTAGGCTGGGAAGCCTAAAATAAAAAAATAAAACTTCACAGCCGAAGCGGCGCCGTTTTTTTGAATGCAGAGGCCGGGCGTGACGTCATAACATCGCGCCCGGCCTCCGAACGATCATAGAGACTCCGGCGACCATCTGGTCCGCCGGAAATCTCTATGGTGAACATCCGGCGCCGGCGGATCCGCTATCCGACTCACCGATCGCTGAGGTGAGTCGGTAGAAGCACCGGAGGGCGGCGGGAGGGGAGGGACGTCCCCTCCCGTCGCCCGTAAGAACGATCAAGCGGCGGAACAGCCACTATGATCGTTCTTATGGTGTACGGAATCGCCGGCTGAAAATGCCGGTATCTGAATGATGTCTGTAGCCTCAGACATCATTCAGATATAAGCCCTGAAAGTCGAGGCCGTCATATGACGGCCTCTGGATGTCAAGTGGTTAAAAAAAAAAAAAAAAAGTTTTCAGCTTCTGTGGGGATAAGCCAACATAGGTTGCTGCTGCAAACTACTGTCCTACCTCCCTTCCCCCAGGGGGGAAAACAAACATGCTGTTCTCGGGATGAGGAATCACCCCTGGCTTGCTGAGACCATACACATGCTGTTAGCCAAGACACTGAGCTGAATGAGAAGTGCCGTACTAAGGCATGTGCATTTACTACCTCTAGTGGAGACTTTAAGGCATGACAACATTTTACTCATGGAAGAAGAAAAACCATAGATGGACTTTTTACAGTTCCTAGGCTTCTTCCCTTACCTTATCCTCACCGCAGGATACCGCTTAAGTCAGACAGACTTCACTCATCACGGCGGGCTGCGTTTAGAAAACCTTCAAGGACTGGGTCCCTTTTTATCGGGGTTTCAGTCCCTTGGACCTGTATAGCACCCCTCAGGAAAAACTTTAGGTAATGTGAGCATGACCAAAAAGCCCTGGGTCCCGAGGTCCAGCCCTGCAAAGGAGGCGTTACAGGCAAAACCTTGTGCTTTGTATACAAGGAACGGGTACCATCCATCTTGGCCTCAGTGCCACTTTGGATGGATTCGGTCTGTGGAGGCTATTTAAATCCAGCATGGATCCCTCCTGGAGCTCCTCAGAGCACATCTTCACTCGTGAAAAACACCTTAGACATTTGCAAAAAAACTGAGGTACTCCAGGTAGGAGGAGGGGTTATATAGGGAGTGAACTACCTGTATTGGGTATATCAGGGTCCATCACCTACCTGAAGGTGCCTATATAGCCACACATAGCGATTACTATGGTGTTCTGTGTCCCATGATGTACGCTAAAGAAATAGGAAAGCTCAAGTGCATAATGGGGGATAGTATTGGCCCACAAAGAACCCCAATGGTTCAAAGCTCATATGGTCCAGAAGACAAAATAAAAGGCGAATTAGGCACCTGGGCCAGATGGCCTACACTCTTTTGTCCTCAGAGTTCAGCTCCTATTTCAAAGCCATGGTTTCCGATTTGTTAGAGACTCTTTAACGACTCGATACCACTAGACTGGTATAAGGCCAATGTGGTGTATATATAAAAGGGATTCAAGTCTTTAGCAAGTAACTACAGACCATTTGGTGTAACTTCTAGTTGGGAAAATACTTGAGTTTGATAAAAGACCACATAGACAAGTTTTTGCTACAAAACAATATTTTAAGCAATAGACAGCATGGATTTATGAAAGACCGAAATTGTCAAACAAATCTGACTTTTTCTACGAGGAGGTAAGCAAAAACCTAGACAAAGAAGTGGCTGTGGATATAGAATATGTGGCCTTTTGCAAAAGCATTTGACACAGTTCTCTACACATGGCGAATGTGTAAGGTAAAGTCTACAGGCTTAGAAAAGTCAGCCTGTACATGGACAGAAAAAGACCGTATTCAGAGAGTAGGGATTATTAAGACTGTTTTCACAAAGGGGCAGGTGTTGACGGTAAAACACACTGGTAAAGCGCCGCTAAATCTAGCAGATATTCGGCCGCTAGCGGGGGTTTAAATCGCCCCGCTAGCGACCAGATAGCGCTGCTAAAACGACGGTAGGTGTGAAGGTGCCTGTGTAGCGCCGCTGCCGAAGCGCTTTGCAAGCACAGGCGCTTCGGCAGCGGTACCCATTTCAATGGGCAGGAGCAGTGTATACACCGCTCCTCCACCGCCCCAAAGATGCTGCATGCAGGACTTTTTTTTTTTTTTTTTTTTTTTTAACGTCCTGCCAGCGCAGCACCCCAGTGTAAAATCACTCGGGCTTTCACACCGGGACTGCAGGGGAGGCATTTTTAAGGTGCTATTTTTAGCCCAAAAAAACCCCAGTGTGAAAGGGGTCCAAGTCATACTTTGAATGGTCTAAGGTTATTGGTGGTGTACCCCAAGGTTCACTTTTTAATCTATTTACCCGCCTCCCACCTGCCGTATAGACAAATGATGGCAGGCAGGATGCTCTCTTGTTCTGGGTCAACATAATATTACGTCACCCAGACTCTCTGCGGGGGCGCACAGCGATTGTGGGTGTGCTGTGTCCATGGGACACGGCGCGGCCCCGATCTCAATAAAGAGCCGTGGCTCTTTACCCATGACATCAGCTGTGTCCAATCACAGTTGATCACATAAACAAGCAGATACGATTTATCGGCTCTCCTCACCTCACACTGACAGCATGAGGAGAGGAGAGCCGATTAGCAGCATCTCCTTACAGGGGAGACCTGTATAGGTAATCAGTAATCATCAGTGTCCTGTTTACAGTGCAGCCCCAACATTGCCCATCAATGATGCCAACCTGTACCCAGTGACGCCAGTCTATGCCCATCAGTGAGGCCAATCTGTGCTGCCTTTCAGTGACCATAGTGCCTGCCCATCAGTGCTGCATATTAGTGTCGCCTCATCAGCGCCCAAGAGAAACTAAGAAAAAAAGTTTTTCAAGCGCAATTTTTTGGGAAAAAATACAGTTCAATAAAAAAAAAAAAAAAGTTAGCCCAATTTTTTGCATAATGTGAAAGATGTTACACCGAGAATCGTGATCTTTATTTTAAGCAAAAAAATTATAATTCTCATTTTTTTCCAGAACCGTGCAGCTCTATGGCAGATCATAGGCGTAAAGTGGAATTTCACCCAAAAGGGAAAGTTCTTCTCTTCCTCCACACCCCCCCCCCCCCCGCCCCCTGACATATTTGACACAGGTACCCACTCCCACCAAGATTGCCTAGGAGCTCCAAGAAGGTTCTCTTCCCCCTCCCATCCTTCCAGGACATGTTAAAGGTCCCAGGAGGCTGCAGGACCAGTCACAATATGCAGTGTACAACCAGCTGTAAAGCCGCAAGAAGGCACAGATGGCTGCTCATAGTTAACAAGTCAGTGCCCAAAGACAAGTGAAAAAACTGGCTGGGTGAGGACAGCACTGGATCCTTGGATAGGTGGAGTGCCTGTTTATTAAAAGTCAGCAGCAAAAGTTTATACATACATATATAAAAGAGCTGCGCTATTAATCGTTAACACGATCTTGAAAAAAGTATTTCCCGATTCTATGTAGAGAATTCTCTCTGCTCTGCTAAAGCCGACAAAAGAAAAAGGAAAAAAAAAAAAAAAAACAGGCAGTCTGCCAAGAATCACAACATTCTTTAGCAGTGAAACTTAAGCATAAACATTGTAACAAGTTGTCCTTTAGATCAAGGGAATACACTTTGGTGTGAAAATGAGGGAAGTTTAACCACTAAGAGCCGGTTCACACTAGAACGACTTGTCAGGCGACTTAGCCGCCTGACAAGTAGCATCCCGTTCTGTACAATGGAACCGTTCTAATCGGAGCGACGCAAGTCGCTCCGACTTAGAAAAAGGTTCCTGTACTACTTTGGGGGCGACTTGAGGCGACTTGCATAGACTTCTATATAGAAGTCGTTTTGCAAGTCGCCGCTGCAGTCGTGTTCAAGTCGTCTGAGGCAGTCGCGCTGGAAGTCATGCTGCCTCAGTGTGAACCGACTCTTATGCCGCGTACACACGGTCGTACTTTTCGTCTACAAAAGTCCAACAGACGCTGATGGACTAAAGCTGGCTGGTAATCCGATCGTGTGTGGGCTTCTCCGGACTTTCAACCGACTTTTTTAGCCTCAAATACGACGTACTTTAGATTTGAAACATGCTTCAAAACTTTTACTTCGTACCTACGACGGACCCCGAAATCCGCTCGTCTGTGTGCTAGTCCGACGGACAAAAAGCCACGCTAGGGCACCTATTGGCTACTGGCTATGAACTTCCTTATTTTAGTCCGGTGTACGTCATCACGTACGAATCCGACCGACTTTTGTGTGGTCGTGTGTAGGCAAGTCCGTTCGTTAGAAAGTAGGCCGCAAGTCCGCGGCAAGTCCACCGAAAGTCTGCCGGAAGTCTGTCCGACAGGCTGTCCGACTTTTGTAGACGAAAAGTACGACCGTGTGTACGCGGCATTAGGCTCCATGTACACAGGACGCTGGGGCAAACTCCTCTGAACGAAATTGAAACAGATGGTTTAGAAACGCCCTTTTTGCATGCCGCGTTTAACTGCGTTTGCGTCTAGAAGGGTTTATTAGGATAACCTCATTAAGACCCTCCCCAAGGTCAAAAAAAAAATTGTATTAAACAATTTCAGACATTTTGACCAGAGTGAGTAGCAGCAGCAATATACTTGTATTTGCCTCTATTTCTGTGCTTTTTTTTTTTTGCAATGGATCCCATAATGAGCATATGTGAGGAAATGCTCCTGCTCTTGATATGGGTCAAAATTCCAATTAAAATTTGGATACAGCAATGCTAGTGGTGTATTGCATTGCATCAAGGGCTATATATGGTCTATGAATCATCGCAAGTAAGTAAAACATTTTAAACTCTTTATTTTTGTTTTTTCATCATATTTTTGTCAGGTCAAAAATATAGGGTACCTTTAAAAACGCTTATAAACAAAAACGCGCCTAAACACCAGTACCACGTTTAGAATCTGAAACGTGGAAATCTTCAGGGTCTGAACCCATTTTTTGCTTTCAAAGAAACGTTGTTAAACGCAACTGTCTAAAAACAGCAATAAACGAGGCTGTGTACATGGTCAGGACAACATTGAATGAGTTTAGGGCCAGGTAAAAAAAAAAAAAGCGTCCAACTGCCTCTGAACTTGCATTTAGCAGTGTCCCGTGTACATGGGGCCTTAAACACTAAACCTTTTTCTGACCTTTGTTGGTTTCAAGTTAAAACCTTTTTTTTTTTTGCCAGAAAATTACTTGGAACCCCCAAACATTATATATATATTTTATTTTAGTAGAGAGATCCTAAAGAATAAAATGGTGGTTGTTGCAATTATTTACGTCACACTGTATTTGCGCAGCAGTCAGTTAAATGCAATTTTAGACTTTAATGAACTGTTTTAATAATAGCATGCGATTCAAAGCTGCATTTCCTGAAGCAAGCAAAATACCATCTTGTTTTAAAAGAGGTACAGACTCCAGAAAGAGATATACATAAGTCTGCCCCTGTACAATGGATTTAAAGACTTCATCTGGATGATGCAGTTAAGTTTTGGTCATCAGTTCACGAAATGGATATTGGGGAATTGGAGAAAGTTCGGAAAAGAGCAACCAAATTGATAAAGGCATGGAGGAGCTCAGCTATGAGGAAATATCAGCTAGACAGCTATATGCTCTTGTGCCTATATAGATGCATTTGTACCCATATAGCTTTTATTGTGCCCTATTATGCCCACTGAAAAACTGGTTGTAAAGGCAGAAGGTTTTTTTTTTATCTTAAAGCATTATATGCACCATCTAGGTCCAGCGATGCTGCACGAGAGACTTGGCTGTCTGGGACTTTCCCTCCTCAATGGCATCATCAAGACAGCAGAACGGCATCATTGGCTTAAAGTCAGAGAGTCAATGAGGAGAGAAAGGAGGTGGGGCCACGGCTCTGTGTCTGATTGGACACAGGGAGCTGCAGCTCGGCTCGGGTGCTCCCATAGCAAGCTGCTTGCTGTGGGGGCACTCAACAGGAGAGAGGGGCCAGAAGCACCGGCGAGGGACCCAAAAAGGAGAATCTAGGCTGCTCTGTGCATAACCACTGCAATGCAGGTAAGGATGACATGTTTATTTTTATAGAAAAACAAAAAACAAAATACGAGACTAACTTCTTGCAGCGCTTCCAGCTGCTGTGGATCCAAGAATACCAAAGAATGAGAGGCGGAGTGCTATTGGTATCACTCCACCTTACATTCCAGCGGGAACTATAGACGAGGCATCGGCTCATGCCTCCACAGCTGTCTGCTCCCGCCTGCTCTGCTTCTCTCCTTCATACAGTGACTGCAGGTCGGCAAGCCCAGGACCAATCTACCAGTCACTTCAACGCAATCAACTGGTAGATCGCGGTCCAAAGGTTGTCAACCCAGGAGCTAGAAGTTGGTAAAGGGAGCATCAGAAATATGGCTACAGTCTTCACCGTTAAATGAAAATACAATGGTTTGGTGCATAATTTTCTTTATTCTGGTCAGAACAAAAAAAAAAACAGTTTGTTTCATTTTTATCACATAAAATCCAGAATAAAAATTCCGTGTTTTGGGAGGGGCTTTAAATAGGTAACAAAATCGGCTTGCTACATATTTTTGGCAACTATCGAATCAAATGTAAAAAGGGACCATTATAAACAGCTTGGTTGAGTATTGGCATAACAAATATTGCTGTGTAACTTTCTCTCTCTGCATTCAACATTACTAATCGCTCTCAGATTTCCAAGGCAGGCATGAATCTGACTAGTAGTTTTTCTAAACTTTTTAGCACTGGCATTTTTTCTTTCTAAAATTACAATTCCTGACACCACAATTTTAGGGCCAGTACACCATCTACAGTAGATTATACTACAATAGAAGTCACAATACAAATGAGAGATACTAGGACAATGCAAGAAAGATACAAACTGCTCACAACAACCACCACATCAAGCGATTAAAGAGGGAGTCCACCCTAAACAAAAAATATTAAAAGCCAGCAGCTACAAATCCTGCAGCTGCTCGTCTCTCGGCTGCCCCCATTGCCATCCTCGGTCAGGGAATCAGGAAGTGAAGCGTTGCGGCTTCACTACCCGGTTCCCTACTGCGCATGCGCGAGTCACGCTGCGCGTCTACACTGGTCCCCGTTGTGTTGTGGGAACTGTGTTTCCCACAACACAACGGGGGTGGGCGGGCATTTGCAGCTAGCTATTCCCAGAAGTGGGTGCAGATACCTGTATTATACAGGTATCTGCACCCCCCTCCCCCCCGAAAGGTGCCAATTGAGGCACCGGAGGGGGGAAGAATCCGATGAGCGGAAGTTCCACTTTAAGCAGTTATTTAATGCTCAACTCCAAGGATGCAGATGACAAGTCCAAGTCATCCATTGGAGAGAATCTGGTGCTATAACTATATGGAGGTCCTTGGAACATCAGCCAAATTCAGTAAAGAAAGTACTGTAGGGTGCCAGGAAAGAAGGTAGATACACACGGGCTATTGCAAGCCTATTTCAAGGCTATTTCTATTAACAAAGCATACCCCTCTATATTGCGTACTTCAATTCAAACCACCAAGTGTGATTTTGTCTTCTCCACGGCTAACTGCAGTAGTCATTTCTAATAGGTTGTGTGGCCACCAAAGAATTGACGGCAATGGCAGCTTCACCACACAGCCTGTGATTGACAGCTTCAGCTGTGCGTGTTCCCTATAAGAACGTGTGTGCGCGGGGGAGGGTTGTGTCTATTCCCTCCACTCAGGTCTCAGATTACACTCCACTCTCATCTTTAAGCTGTGCCATGGGCGATTCCCACCCCCTGCTTCTGGAAGAACCCATCCAATAAAATATAACAGAGGGAGGTTTAGGGGTAAACAAAAATGATTTCAAGATTATTAATCGGAATACTTTTCTACATCGTATGTACCTTACTCCGGCCAGATTGGGTAGGAAAAATCTTAGCCAGTCACCTGGTTGCTGGTGGTGCACATCGAATAGCGCAGACTTCCTTCACATCTTTTGGGAGTGTGCAGCTATCCAAATTTTTAATAGTGCTTTCCTGGAAAAAGCCTACTACTCCGACTGTTCCGGCATGGAAGGCACTCATTAATAAAGTAGGGCTGCGGAAAGTAACAATTAATTCCTCGATTAATCGTTAATTTTTTTGATCGGTAGGCTGCCTGCCCAGAGGCCGCTTTGGGCCAAGCCGTGGCTGCAGCGCAGCTCTCCGCTCCCTCCTCCTCCACTATATGTCATACACACTCTGCGGGCATTTCCCGCTGTGTGTCTCCAAAGCGAGTGTGAAAACTTTGGCCGCGCTGTGAGAAAAGTTCCGCCCTTCTCCTAGATCAGCTTGTGTGATAGACGCAGTGTTCTGTCTATCACACGAGCTGATCTAGGAAGAGGGCGGAACTTTCCTCACAGCGCGGCCAAAGTTTTCACACTCAGCTCGGAGACACACAGCGGGAGATGCCCGCAGACTGTGTAATCCAGGCACAGGCACGGACTACAGTGAGGCTGCGATTATGGGCACGGTCAGGCTGCGATTATGACGTGTGACGTCCTAGCCATGCCCCGCTATGTCCGGCTTCGGCCGTTGCCATAACAACGGTGCTAAATCAGCTAAAAGTAGTTGGATCTGTATGTGCGTTATAATTAATCGAAATTAGTCGATAAGAAAAAGAAAAAAAAAAAAATCGATTAATGGAACACGAAAATTTTAAATCAGTAACAATCCTATAATAAAGCCATGTATACCTCTTAAGTTTGATAAAGTGTGGGGTGGATGGATGAATAGTGAATCTACAGTGTCGAATTAATTAGATGTATTACATTACTTGTGGAAATTTCATTTTATGTCAGGTATAAAGTTAGGTGGGTATTGATGATCGTTGAGTATAATTGCTATGGGGAGTGGGATGTGGACTTGAGAATTACATCTGTGGGTCTGATGTTAAAGCGGGATTCCGGCCAGCTAAAAAAAATTTTTAAAGTCAGCAGCTACAAACACTAGCTGCTGACTTTAAATAAGTAGACTTACCTGTCCTGGGTGCCTGCGATGTCGGCCGCCCGAGGCCGACCCGTCCCTCGGCTCCCGGCACCGCCATCCTAGGTAAGGGAAACAGGCAGCCGAGCCTTGCGGCTTCACTGGCAGTTTCCTACTGCGCACGTGCGAGCGATCTGTGAATGGCCCCGTGGTGTTCTGGGAACACACACAGTTCCCAGAAGACAACGGGGCCACTCACCGAGGAGAAGAACACGCCGCAGAATAGGAAGAGGCAGATTAGGAAGACTGCCTAGCAACAAGGGTTAAGGCAAGTAAACTTTTTTCCAAATTTTTTTTTTTATTTTTTTAGGATTTTTGGTGGCATTTTTTTTTTCCAGGGTGGCCCTCCACTTTAATAGGTGATGGCGGGTCATATGTCAGATATGTGGAGCTAGAATAATGGCATTGTATGATGCCAAATTCAACTTTACATGATATGTGCTGGTGCCATGTTCATATTTCAAGCCTCAGAGTTATGCCATGGGCCCAATGCTGAGACAGGTTTTGAATTTTTGAATTTTGTTGGAGAGTGAGGTCTGGTGTCAGACTACCTCTCAATTGTTATGGGTTTGTTTTTGTATGCTAGCTGAAATTGACAATAATTTAAAAAAAAAAAGAAAAAAAAAAAAAAAAAAAAAAAGGATTATTAATCGGAGGTGGTAGGGGTGGATTTAATCCAACCACCCCAAACTTTTTCAAACGTGAAGGGTACACTTCTATTTGAGTATGTGGCATTGTAAAAAGGGAAGAGCTCTGTTTACCAAGGCCTTCCAGGCTGCAAAAGGTAGGACAGGATAATGCGTTTCCTAACATAGTAGAGCAACTGTGAGCAAAGTACAAAAGGGCAACAATAGGTGCCATAGTGGCCATCAAACTTAACATACCTTGATGGAGGGAGCATTGACTTGTTCACACCAAACGCTGCACTGCAATGCACAGACTACACAGTCTGTCTGGACCAGCACAGTGTTGATGTGCCAACACTGGCACATCGCAGTGTTCACCATTTTTTTTTTTTTTTTAAAACAAACTTTATTGAAATGTTATAGAGTTTTATCGGCTGGCATGCAGTGACTCATGCTGCACTGGAGAAAAAATACCGTACGCAGGATTTTTATTTTTTTTATCACCATATGCATCCGGCCTGCTAACTACCCTGTTTCCCCGAAAATAAGACCTAGCGTGATGGTCAGTGATGGCTGCAATATAAGCCCTACCCCCCAAATAAGCCCTACCCTGTTTCCCCGAAAATAAGCCCTACCCTGAAAATAAGACCTACAAGGACTTTAACTAGGGCTTATATTGCAGCCATCACCGACAATCACGCTAGGTCTTATTTTCGGGGAAACAGGGTAGCACAGTGCAGTGCACTGGCCCCACTGGAGAAAAGGCTTCTGTTGGAAGAACAGCTGTACACACCATCCGAATGTTGGCCAGTTACTACTGAACTGGCTGACATTCATATTGTGTGTACCCTGCTTAAAGAGGAAGTAAACCCTCAGCAAAAAAACAAAAAACCCTGCAAGACAAAGGCATAATTAGCTAGTATGCATAGCATACTAGCTAATTATGTATCACTTACCTCAGATCGAAGCCCCTGCATCGGTCCACGTCTCCCCCTCCGACATGTTGTCCTGGAGTGACTTCCGGGTATCGTGGCACCGGCATGTGGTTAGCCGGAGCCGCGATGACGTCACTCCACACATGCGCGTGGAAACGGCACAGTACAACTGAAGCAACGGCATATAGCGCCATTGCTTCAGTTGTCTTAAGCGCGCATGTGCTGCATGACGTCGGCACAGGCAAATACAGGGGATATCGCCTAAACCGGGCAGGTTTAGGAGAGATCCATGTTAGCTACAGGTAAGCCTTAATATAGGCTTACCTGTAACAAAGTTGTAAACAAGGGTTTACAACCACTTTAATCCTTTTAACTACTGCAGATCAACAGTGGATAGTGGGGGTACAAAGGGTAGTCAAATCATCTTTGACCATAAGCACACAAAATACACAAAGAAAATACAAAGTCCTCATGGATAAAGTTGGATAACTTTTTAAATGAAGCCGTTCTGATTTTGACTACAGTGAAACAGTAATGAGCCAGTCAAAAAAAAGAGAGAAAAAAAAAGAAGTTGTTCCTACTACAGCTGCTTTCACACTGGGGTGGTAGGGGTCCGTTAGCAGTTAAGCGCCGCTAGTTTTAGCGGCGCTTTATCACTGTTTAAGCGGTGCTATTCGTCCGCTTTTAACCCCCCCTATTAGTCGTGGTTAATAGCGCCCATGTTGTGCCGCTAAGTGCTGCCCATTCATTCCAATGGGCAGGAGCGGTGTATACACCACTCCTACACCACCCTAAAGATGCTGCTAGCGGGACTTTTTTTCCCCGTTCTGCAAGCGCACCGCCCCAGTGTAAAAGCCCTGGGGAGGCATGAGACCGTATTCATGCGCTTTACATGTGCTATTTTTAGCGCTAAAATGCCTGAAAACTGTCTCAGTGTGGAATAGCAAGGAAGTTGTAATTATAAAGCCAGCCATACACGTCAAAAATTGTCTAGTTTACCAGGGTCCAGCCAAATTTCGATCCATGTATGGTACCCTGGTTGTACAGGTCGATCTATCGATCGACTTCTGTACAACCACCCTGTGTTTTTTTTTTTCTGAACAGAGCAGTGGAGAAGGCTCCCCACTGTGAGTACACAATAGCACAGCGGGAGCGATACCCCCCATTTACTTCGATTCAGCACTTTTGTCCCGCTGGTTGGACAAAAAAAAAAAAAAATGTATAACGTATGGCCCCGCCTAAGGTTCCATGCATATGCATGTGTCCAGATGCATTTCTAGCAAATTCTTAGATCAGAAGCAAATGCTACATGCACCATCTGGCCTTCCTCAAGATGGCCACTGCCAGAAATGCTAGATTGTGTTTTTCAAAGTGAATTCTCAAAATAAAGAATGGAGACATGGATGGATGGGTGACTTTGCTTTGAATAATAAAAAATATTCAGTGTTTTATGCTTGTGGAGCTCAGATGCACTTTAGTTCCACAAAGGCATAGAGTTCACCTTTAAAAAAAAAAAAAAAAAAAAAAAAAAAAAGCCTATGCAGGTAAGGGCTTTGAGCTACTACATCAAGGGAGAGAAAGCGCATGTGAGGGGGTTGGAATCAGAATAGCGCTGGTAAAGGCAGAGGTGAACAGTAATAGCTAAGGAGTCTCCTAGCAACAAGGCAGGGGGGCATGAGGTGATCTAAAAGTTTTTCAGCCAGGCTTCAAGTACATAAATGGCCTACACCTAAAGCAAGAGCATTATTTAAAAGCAGAGCTCCACCCAAAAGGGAAGCCCCGCTTAGTTGCCTGCTCCCCCTGGTTTTGACAGGTACCCGTTTCCACTTCCGGATGGGTTTGCCATGGCAAAGTCAGCTGGAAGTTGGGCTCCCCCTTTTCCCCCGCCGCTGGGCCATTCACAAAGCACAGCGTGCATGAGCAGTAGGAAGCTGGCTATGAAGCTGCAAGTCTTCCCTGCCAGTTCCCCTTAGCCGAGATGGTGGCGGCAGCACCCGAGAGCCAATTGAAAATAATCGGCTCGGGTGAAGACACCACTGGATTAGTGGACAGAAAGTGTCTCAATATTAAAAGTCAACAGCTACAGTATTAGTAGCTGCTTACTTTTTTTCTGAAGGAGCTTGGAGCTCCTCTAACTTTGGTCAAAGCTGCACTATTTGTTTTTATCTACAGGGGCCCCAAACCTTCATAGGCAGTTTTTTGGTTAAGGCAAACCTTGCCTTTAAATCTACAAATGTGCAAGCCTTCCTTGTGCTACTCCAGCTGGTCCTAATGAACCATTTCCTTCAGTAACACATGCAAGCTGCTGCATGCGCTGTATAAACTGTATGTAATATTGGCTACATACAGTATACAGCACTGTGTTCTGGCAGAGGGATGTGGACTTCCTGTCTCACTCACAAAATAAAATTGATACATGCTGTGCGCTGCTCAGCCATTCACAGAAATCTTTGTACTTTCTGAATGAATGCAAGGCTTCCTCTGATTGGCTGAGTTGGATATAAATACATCATCCATTTGCCTCTCCACCTCAGCCAATCAGTGAAATCTTGTATTCATTCATAGAATACAAAGCTTCCTATGAATGGCTAAGAACGCACTTTTGTTCCGGGAGCAAGACAGAAGTCCCCATGTCACGGCCAGAACACAGCACTGTATACTGTATGTAGCAGAGTTCATACAGCGCACACAGCGGCTGCATCTGTTCATGAAGTAGTTTGTATGGGCCAGCCTGGTTCACTAAACTTGGAGTCAAGCTTTGGCGTTTTCCACTATTTTATGTTAAGTTCCATTATGCCAGTTAGTAGAAAGACTACATAGAAGCCCTAAAACTCATAAAACCAAAATTATACCTGCAACGATAGCTACATAAACCCAACATCTAAGTCTTCACAGTACTTTAATGACAACGGTACAATTAAAAGGCTTCTTCGAACTACAAAAAAGGTCCTTGCATGTAATTTTAATGAAAGGTTCTTCAGCTGTGTGATGTCAGAGCAGTTTTTTTTACAATTAGCCCCAGTTCACACTATGAATCACACAGGTGCGATTCACATGCAATTCAGGGTGGTGCGATTTGAGCCCATTCATTTTGGACAGTCTCAAATCGCACTGCATCGCACCAAAACACTGCATGCACTATTTTTGGAAATGCACTGCAACCAGTTCACATGGTGCTTTTATACCATGTGATCTGGTGCAGGCAAACCCACTGCATTTGGGACCTGCGCTTGGGGTGTCATTAACTTGACACCCAATGCAGATCGCAACTGCAGTGTGTTTTGAACGCGGTGTGGTAAACGAGCATAGAAGTTTCCTGAACCTCATTTAAGTGTGAACCTAGCCTTGATAGTCTTACTGACCACAAATGTTTTAAAAGGATAGAGGACCATTCACAAAGTGCAGCGCGGCTTGCGCATCCAGTGTGGGAAGCCAGCTGTGAAGCCGCATGGAGTCACAAATGGCTTCTTTTAGTAAACAAGCCGGCGCCAGGGACCCAGAGACTGGCGAACAAACAGCCCAGGCAAGGACATCACTGGATCTCTGGACAGGTAAGTACTTTTATTAAAAGTCATCAGCTACAGTATTTGCAACCGGAAGATCATCTTTAACCACTTCCGGACTGCCAACATACTGTGGCAGGGGGGCCCAGCTGCGCTAAACTACGCACCTGTACGTCATTTCGTGCATGAGATACCGTGGGAGTGGGTCTGGCAGACTGTCACTCCACAAAGAGGCAGAACGGGGATCTGCCTATGTAAACAAGGTGGATCCCCGTTCTGACAGGGGACAACACTGAAATTGGCTGTAGGTAATCAGGAACAGCAATCTGTTGTCCCAGTGAGCCCATCCCCCACACAGAACACACACTGAGGGTGTGCACAGTTAACCCTTTGATCACCCCTGGTGTTAACCCCTTCCCTGCCAGTGTCATTAATACATTGCTCAGCGCATTTTTGTTAGCACTGATCATTGTATTGGTGTCACTGGTCCCCAAAACTGTCACTTAGGGTCAGATTTGTCCGCTGCAATGTCCCAGTCCCACCATTACAAGTAAAAACAAAAAAATGTAAACGTCTCTAAATCTATCCCCCATTTTATAGACGCTATAACTTTAGCGCAAACCAATCAATATACGCTTATTGGGATTTTTTTTGTTTACCAAAAATAAGTAGCAGAATATATTTTGGCCTAATATGATGAATAAATTAGTTTAACCACTTCTGGACCGCCGATGTACGTCCAAACTTTGAAGGGGGATACCGTTATGGCAGCAGCTAGCTGCCATAACCCCGGTATCCCCGTTTTCGTGCGGCGGCCGGCTTTCTGATAAAAGTGGTCCCTGCGGCGGATTCACCATGAGATCACTTTTATCGTGGCGGGAGAGGGCCCCCCCTCCCGCCGCGATCCGGTGCCCTCCGCCGCTTACCGGAGCCATCGGTAGCGGCGGAGGCGATCGCGTCCATCTCTGTCCTGTGCCTGGAGACGAGTGAGGCTAAGATGGCGCCCACTCGTCTCCATGACACTGCTGGGCGGAAGCGACATCAAAACGTCACTTCCGCCCACGCCTCTTAAAAGGCATATTTTTTTAAATGTCATTTTTTTTAAATGCTGAAGGTAGATGAGAAAATCCGGACAGCCGCACACTGGGAAGATATTATCCAAAAGTATTTATTGTAAAATCAGGATCATACGGGATACCGTGGCAAAAAAGTACAGGCAACCAGCTAACGCATTTCGCACTTATGCTAAGTGCTTACTCATGAGTAAGCACCTAGCATAAGTGCGAAACGCGTTAGCTGATTGCCTGTACTTTTTTGCCACGGTATCCCGTATGATCCTGATTTTACAATAAATACTTTTGGATAATATCTTCCCAGCGTGCGGCTGTCCAGATTTTCTCATCTACCTTCAGCATTGGCCAGCACTTGGGGCTCTTTACTCTCCGAGATAACCATTCTCTTCACACCTGGTTTGAATCCATACCTGTGCGGTGAAAACTCTCTCGCTACATTTTTTTAAATGACTTTTTTCTATTGCATTTTAGTGTAAATATGAGATCTGAAGTCTTTTTGACCCCAGATCTCATATTTAAGAGGTCCTGTCATGCTTTTTTCTATTACAAGGGATGTTTACATTCCTTGTAATAATAAATAAATAAGTGTCGCTTTTATTCCTTATTTTTAATAAAATAAAAAAAAAAAATTTTTTTTAAAAACCCCCCGTCCCGACGAGCTCGCGCGCAGAAGCGAACGCATACGCGAGTAGCGCCCACATATGAAAACGGTGGTCAAACCACACATGTGAGGTATCGCCGCGACTGTTAGAGCGAGAGCAATAATTCTAGCCCTAGACCCCCTCTGTAACGCAAAACATGCAACCTGTAGAATTTTTTAAACGTCGCCTATGGAGATTTGAGGGTAAAATTTTGACGCCATTCCACGAGCGGGAGCAATTTTGAAGCGCAACGTGTTGGGTATCAATTTACTTGGCGCAACATTACATTTCACAATATAAAAAAAAAAATTGGGCTAACTTTACTGTTGTCTTATTTTTTTTTATTCAAAAAAGTGAATTTTTTCCCAAAAAAAGTGCGCTTATAAGACCGATGCACAAATACGGTGCAAAAAAAAGTATTGCAACGACCGCCATTTTATTCTCTAGGGTGTTAGAAAAAAAAAAAAAACATATATAATGTTTGGGGGTTCTAAGTAATTTTCTAGCAAAAAAAACTGTTCTAAACATGTAAACACCTAAAATCCAAAACGAGGCTGGTCCTTGATAATTGATACCCAGTCACGCTTCAAAATTGCGCCCGCTCGTGGAATGGCGTCAAACTTTTACCCTTAAAAATCTGCATAGGCGACGTTTAAAAAAAAAAATTCTACAGGTTGCATGTTTTGCGTTACAGAGAAGGTCTAGGGCTAGAATTATTGCTCTCGCTCTACCGGTCGCGCTGATACCTCACATGTGTGGTTTGACCACCGTTTTCATATGCAGGCGCTACTCACGTATGCGTTCGCTTCTGCACGCGAGCTCGTCGGGACAGGGCGCTTTAAAATTTTTATTTTTTTTATTATTTATTTTACTTTAATTTTATTTATTTTTTCACTGTTTTAAAAAAAAAAAAAAAATTTGGATCACTTTTATTCCTATTACAAGCAATGTAAACATCCCTTGTAATAGAAAAAAAAAGCATGACAGGTCCTCTTAATTATGAGACCTGGAGTCAAAAAGTCCTCAGATCTCATATTTAGATTAAAATGCAAAAAAAAAAAAAAAAAAAAAAAAAAAAAAAAAGTAGTTTAACCACCTCAATACAGTGCATTTTCGCCCCCTTCCTGCCCAAGCCATTTTTCAGCTTTCAGCGCTGTCGCATTTTGAATGACAATTGCGCGGTCATACAACACTGTACCCAAATGAAATTGTTATAATTTTTTCCCCACAAATAGAGCTTTCTTTTAGTGGTATTTGATCACCTCTGCGGTTTTTATTTTTTGCGCTATAAACAAAAGAAGAGTGAGAAGTTTTAAAAAAAAAAAACACAATAATTTTTATCTTTTGCGATAATAAATATCCAAATTTTTTTTTCTTTAAAACAAATTTTTTTCTCAGTTTAGGCCGATATGTATTCTTGTACATATTTTTGGTAAAAAAAAAAAAAAAAAAAAAATCGCAATAAGCGTATATAGATTGGTTTGCGCAAAAGTTATAGCGTCTACAAAATAGGGGATAGATTTATAACATTTTTTTTTATTTTTTTACTAGTAATGGCGGCGATCTGCGATTTTTATTGTGACTGCGATATTGCGGCGGACACATTGGACACTTTTGACACATATTTGGGACCATTCACATTTATACAGCGATCTGTGCTATAAAAATGCATTGATTACTGTATAAATGTGACAGGCAGGGAAGGGGTTAACACTAGGTGGTGATCGAGGGGTTAACTGTGTTGCTAGAGAGTGATTCTAACTGTAGGGGGAGGGGACTCACTAGGGGAGGAGACCGATCGGTGTTCCTCTGTGCTGGGAACACACCATCGGTCTCCTCTCCTCTGACAGGACCGTGGATCTGTGTGTTTACACACACAGATCCACGGTCCTGCTGTGTTACCGGTAATCGCGGGTGCCCGGCGGATATCGCGGCCGCCGGGCACGCGCACCGGGTGCCTAGTGACACGGCGGGCACGCGCGATCGCCGGCGGCGGCGCGCGCCCCCTGGTGGCCTAGGAATGCGAGGCCGTCATATGACGCCCGCCCGCAACGAGAGCTGCGCCGCCTGGCCGTCAATAGACAGCCGGCGGTCAGCAAGCGGTTAAAAAAAAAAAACACACAAAAAATTGTGCCTTTAAGAGAAGTGGGCGGAGCCGACGTAATGACATCGCTCCGGCCGTCCTATGGTATAGAGACGGGTGGGCGCCATCTTAGCCT
The DNA here is from genome assembly GCA_037952835.1 of Lithobates septentrionalis. Taxonomy (NCBI): domain Eukaryota; kingdom Metazoa; phylum Chordata; class Amphibia; order Anura; family Ranidae; genus Lithobates; species Lithobates septentrionalis. Next base: position 1,541,479 of record JBBDGP010001470.1, on the reverse strand, counting down.
CACTCGTCTCTATACTGAGGAACAGAAAGGACCCGATCGCCTCCGCCGCTACCGACGACTCCGGTAAGCGGCAGAGGGCGCGGGAGAGCGGCGGGAGGGGGGTGGCACCTCTCCCACCCCCGATAATGGTGATCTCGCGGCGAACCCGCCGCAGAGACCACCGTTATCGTGTACAGAATCGCCGGCCCTAAAGATGGATACCTCGGTTGTGGCAGCAGCTGCTGCCGTTACCGAGATATCCATCTTTAAAATGATGACGTATATATACAGTGGCCGGTCCTTAAGTGGTTAAATCCTTCCGGGGCTGAAGTGGTTAAGCTGATACACACAAACAAATCCCATTTCTCATATCTTTATAAAACACACCTATTAAACATTCACAGTGCTGGGGGGAAAAGTAAGTGAACCCTTGGCGTTAGTAGCTGGTCAAACCTCCTTTAGCAGCAAAGACTACAAGGCAGGTAGTTTCAGTAGCTCTGGATCGGACCTGCACCAAGCTCTGGAGGAATTTCTAACCATTCCTCTTTACAAAAACTGCTTCCGCTCAAAATTGTAGGATGTCTGGTGTGAACAGCTCTCAAGGTCATTCCCCATATTTATGGGGTAAGGTCTGACCTCTGACTTGGGCCACTCCAAAAAGCACATTTTCTGAGGCCAATCTGTGATGGATTTTATTCAATGCTTATGGACATTGTTCTTCTGCATCACCCAACTTTTACCAAGCTTCAGGAGGCAGACAGCCACCAAGACATTATCCTGTGGGATATTTTGGTAAGCTCTGATGGCTCATACATAGTGCCAAGAATTCTTCCCAAACAATTCAATTGTTTCATCAATCAAAAAAACATTTTCCCAATAGCATTGTGGTTTGCAAGATGTTCTTTAGCAAACTTCAGGCACACAGCTATGTTTTTTACTACGTATACTACGTATTTACTTACGTATAGTAGACTCATGAACAAGGATATTGCCAGTTCCAGTGAGGTCTTCAAGCCTTTATCTATTTTCTGGGTTCTTCTTTACCTCATTAAGGATTCTGTGTTATGCCTTGAGAGTCCTCTTGGCTGGGCACCCATTTCTAGGAAGACTAGCCACAGTACTAATCTATCTCCATTTATCGACGTTGTCTGTCAGTCAAATGATGGGTGCTTAAAGTGGAACTGTAGTCAGAAAATGTAGTCCTCCTAGATCACTTCAGACTGTCCCTTTTGCAGGTATGGCTATGTAAAACATTAAAAATAAGTGCCTATACTGTTTAAAAGCAAGTAACGCACAGTCTCACCCTGCTCTGCACATGGTCAGTTGCTCTCCATTTTTAGGTACTGCCAAGTTTATGGAAGTCGATCTGTTGACAGCCTTAAAGCAGAATTAAACCCCCTTATCCTTTACAGCCAAGGAAGCTGCTTCTGTTTGATCTGAAACTGCCATGGTGCTTGACAGTTATCACACCAGCCATTTGATGGTTTGACAGTTTGGTTGAGGACAGTTGGCAATCCCGGGAATGTAACTAAAAATGTACTGCTGTTCAGGGGCTCTGGGCTTTAGCAAGATGGCAGCTTCAGGCAAGAAGAAACAAGAGCAATGCTGGAGGCAATGTACAGCACACAAGTTCTGGTAGCATAATTATCAATGTGGAATGTTTGCTCCTTGATAAAGAAAATTTATCAAGTTATGGGTAAAGTTCCACTTTAAACACTTTGAGAATACTTTGTATACCTTTCCAGCTTGATCGTATGTCTTCAGAGAGCTCTGTTTTGCAAGCCATGGTTCACATCAGCTTATGCTTCCTATGAACAGCAGTCTTAAAATATTTGAGCCTCAAAGTAGCTCTAAACCACAGCTCCGAATTGGACTCCAGGTGTGCAAACTACTGCCTCCAATTAGTTCTCGTTAAAGTAATTACACAATGGGTTCACTTACTTTTTCCTCCAGCACTGTGAACGTTTAAAGCGTTAGCAAATGCTGATTTGAAAAAAAAAATAAAATCTTCGCCCTGCAAGACAAGTTAATAATGTGCTAATATGCATTGCATACTGGCACATTATGAAAGACTTGCCCAAAAAACAAACCTTTCAGTGTGTGATAGATAGATATATATATTTTTTTTTTTTTTTTTACTTTCTGCTATAATACATAAATACATACAAAAAAATCAAATGTCTTCATCAATTTAGGTCAATATGTATTCTGCTACATTTCTGGTAAAAAAAAAAAAAAATCCCAATAAGTGTATATTGATTGGTTTGCGCAAAAGTTATAGCGTCTACAAAACTATGGGATAGATTTATGGACTTTTAATTTTTATTGTATTTACTGGTAATGGTGGCGATCAGCGATTTTCAGCGGGACTGCGACATTGCAGCGGACAAATCTGACATTTTTTGGGGACCAGTGACACCAATACAGTGATTAGTGCTAAAAAAAACAATGCACTGACACTGTATAAATGACACTAGCAGGGAAGGGGTTAACTACTGGGGTGATCAAAGGGATAAGTGTGTTCCCTGGGAGTGTTTTCTAACTGTGTGGGGGATGGACTGATAGGAAGAACACAGATCGATGTTCCTGATTACAAGGAACATAAGATCTGTATACTTCCCTGTCAGAATGGGGATCTCCCTTGTTTACATAGGAAGGTCCCTGTTCTGCCTCTCTGTGGAGTGATTGCGGGTGGCCAGAAGACATCGTTATATCAAGGTGTGCATAATTATTAGGCAGCTTCTTTTCCTCAGGCAAAATGGGCCAAAAAAAAAATAAATTTAACTGACTATGAAAAGTCAAAAATGTGTAAAGTCTTTCATAGGGATAGGGCACTCTTGAAATTGCTACGATATTGTGGCGTGATCACAGAACCAAACGTTTTGTTGCAAATAGTCAACAGGGTTGCAAGAAGCATGTTGAGGGGGAAAAAAAAAAAAAGACTCAAATTAACTGCCAAAGAATTGAGAAGAATCAAAAGGTGAAGCTACCAGTAACCCATTAACCTCCAGTGCTGTCATATTCCAGAACTGCAACCTACCTGGAGTGCCCAGAAGTACAAGGTGTTCAGTGCTCAGAGACATGGCCAGGGTAAGGAGGGCTGAAACCCGACCACCACTGAACAAGTCACATAAGTTGAAACATCAAGACATATCTGAAGACAGATTTTTCAAAGGTTTTATGGATTGATGAGATGAGAGCGACTCTTGACGGACCAGATGGATGGGCATGCGGCTGGAACAGTAACAGGCACAGAGCTCCACTTCGCCCCAGACGCCAGTAAGGTGGAGGTGGGGTACTGGTATGGGCTGGTATTATGAGCTAGTTGGACCTTTTATGACCTTATTATGAGCTAGTTGGACCTTTTCGGGTTGAAGATGGACTCAAAATCAACTCCCAAACCTACTGCCAGTTTCTAAAAGACATCTTCTTCAAGCAGTGGTACAGGAAAAAGTCTGTATCTTTCAAGAAGACCATGATATTTAAGCAGGACAATGCTCCATCGCAGTCATCAAAGTATTCCACTGTGTGGCTAGCCAGTAAAGGCCTTAAAGATGAAAGAATGACATGGCCCCCTTCCTCACCAGACCTAAACCCTATTGAGAACTTGTGGGCCCTTCTTAAACAGGAGATTTATGGTGAAGGAAAACAGTACACCTCTTACAATGTTCACATTGTTACATGTATTTACCTGTAAAATCTCAATAAAAACCGATTGATGAAAACAGTACACCTCTCTGAACAGTGTCTGGGAGGCTGTGGTTGCTACACAAAAAGTTGACCGTCAGATTCAGAAACAGTCAGCCTCCACGAATGGAAAGCCGACGACTTATTTAAAATAAGGGTGGCTATATTGGTTACCATCTTTATTTATTTTTTTAATGTCAGAAATGTTTATTTGTAAATTTTGAGTTGCTTATTATTCTTACTGTAACAGATGAAAACAAACAAGTGGGATGGGAAAAGTTTTGTTTTTTATTTCGTTGCATGATAATTCTGCACACTAATAGTTGCCCAATAATTGTGCACATATACAATATATTGTTAATAGTATTGGGGGGCACATGAACTTTATTGGCATTCCAGTCTTAGGGTTCAATATTGAGTTGGTTTATCCTTTGCAGCGTTAACAGCTTCAACTCTTCTGGGAAGGCTGTCCACAATGTTTAGGAGTGTGTCTATGGGAATGATTGTCCATTCTTCAGAAAGTGCATTTGTGAGGTCAGGCACTGATGTTGGATGAGAAGGCCTGGCTTGCAGTCTCCACTCTAATCCACCCTAAAGGTGTTCTATCTGCTTGAAGTCAGGACTCTGTGCACGCCAGTCAAGTTCCTCCACCCCAAACTCGCTCGCCCATGTCTTTATGGACCTTGCTTTGTGCACTGGTCCAAATCATTTGGTGGAGGGGGGGATTATGGTGTGGGGGTTGTTCTTCAGGGGTTGGGTCTGGTCCCTCATTTCCAGTAAAGGGAACTCTTAGGGTGTCAGCATACCAAGACATTTTGGACAATTCCACGCTCCAAACTATGGAAGAACAGTTTGGGGGAGGCCCCTTCCTGTTCCAACATGACTGAGCACCAGTGCACAAAAGCAAGGTCCATAAAGACATGGATAAGGGAGTTTGGGGTGGAGGAACTTGACTGGCCTGCACAGAGTCCTGACCTCAACCCGAAAGAACACGGAATTAGAGCGGAGACTGAGCCAGGCCAACATCAGTGCCTGACCTCACAAACGCTCTTCTGGAAGAATGGACAATCATTCCCATAGACACACTCCTAAACCTTGTGGACAGCCTTCCCAGAAGAGTTGGATCTGGGTGGGCCAACTCAATATTGAACCCTCCGGACTAAGACTGGGATGCCATTAAAGTTCATGTGCCCCAATACTATTGACAATATAGTGTATATATTTTTCCTAAGAAAGCTAAAACCTCACTTTTACTTTCTTAAATATTCAGGTTTGACATTTTAGATTGACAGAGGAGTAGTTCAATAATGAAATGAATCCTCCAAAATACAACTTGACTAATAAGTGTACATATATATCTCTATATATCAGTTCAGTATGCATTAAAGTGATTGTAAAGGTTTGTTTTTTTAAACATTTCATACTTACCTACTCTCTGCAAGGGTTTTGCACAGAGTGGCCCTGATCCTCCTCTTCTGGGGTCCCCCAGCAGAGCTCCAGGCTCCTCCTCTTCATCGAGTGCCCCCAATGGACAATGCGCTTTCCATAGGGGAACCCGCGCAGCCAAGCTCCCGAGTCCTCCTGCTGCTGCGTCCATTGACACCAGACAGCGGGACTCGGCCCCGCCCCCATGTCACTGGATTTGATTGACATCAGAGGGAGAAAATGGCTCCTGCTGCTAGCAATCTATCCAATGAGAACTCGAGACAGTGGCTGGAGATGCTGGGCTCGTCCTCAACACTGGAACTATCGGGTTCAGGTAGGAAAAGGGGCGGGTGCTGCAGTACAGAAGGTTTTTCACCTTAATGCATTAAGGTGAAAAAACTCCAGAATTTACAACTCCTTTGAAATAAAAAAAAACCTTCTGTGTGCAGCAGCCCCCTAATACTTACCTAAACCCCATCTCTATCGTGCGATGTCCACGATTCCCTCAGCCGTTCAGAACTCTCCCTCCAGATTGGCTGAGACACAACAGGAGTGCCATTGGCTCCCGTGGATGTCAAAGTCAGTCAGTTAGCCAATCAGAAGAGAGGAGGGGCAGAACTGCAGCTCTGTGTCTGAATGGTGCCCCCCTAGCAAGCTGCTTGCCGTGGGGGCACTCGACAGAAGGGAGGGGCCAGGAGCAGAGAAGAGGAACCTGAGAAGAGGGAGGATTTGGGCTGCTCTGTGCAAATCCACTGCAACAGAGCAGGCAAGTATAACATAAAAAAACAAAACAAAAACACACTAGACTTTACAATCACTTTAAAAGAGAAGTAAAAAAAAAAAAGGTTTATTTTTTTTTGCACATTCATACTTACCTAGGTGGATGCAGCATCGGTCCAAATCTGTATCTGTCCCCTGGCGCCTCTGCACTGAGAGCCGAGCGATCGAACACCACTGATCACTCTGTTTTCAGAGCTCCGGGAGCTGTAGACTGTCGGTCATAGCTCTTCTCCCACCTTGCTCACTGGACTGTGGAGGGGCCGGAGTGGCCCTCTCAGGGGCTCGCTAAGAGACTGAGCCGGATGTCAGGTCAGGCACCTGGCGGATCCAAAGACAAGGAATTGGTCGCACACTGGAACTCCAAACTATCTCGATGTCATCTTTATTGTCAAAAAAGGGGTCAGACAGATACAGGCAATGGTAGACGTTTCACAAGCGGTAGCTTGCTTGTTCACAACATGACGCGCTGCCTGGACTGACATTGGTGAGGTCAGCAGAGACCGGACGTCACTTTGCTTAAAACAGGTCACAGGAGTGCAAAACAAACAAGCACTCCTGTGATCCATAGGAGAAGCCCAGCCAAACAAGCTTTGGCTGGGACTTTTACTTTTTTTTTTTTTCACAAGAAAATTTGGACTTTTCCTTTAAGCTTTCATAAGCAGGGCACTCCAAACCCTTCTGAATCAAACTGTACAGACCACATTTATTTTGCAAAGTGCTGTGCAAACTGTCGCCAAAATGATATACACACATACAACCATGCAGTATAGCAATCAATACAGCAGTGAAAAGATTGTTCTGAGAGCCACAATGCTGCATTGAGGTTTGTATTCTACCACTTGCACTGCATTGTAAATGCATGCAAAAAAAAAAAAAAAAAAAAAAAGGAGGGTATCCCAGTGGTTGGAGTGAGTACTACATGAAGCATTCCTCTGACTGCCCCCTCCCACCACCAGCCTCATTACCAGAGAGTGTTCCAATCCCCCCACACACACATACAATACGAGGATTTCCCTCTCCTGGCACAATAAAGCACACATGTATGGGAGTGTATGTAGGACAGGCCTAGTACAAGGCTCTGTACATCACAAGAACCCTTTTGATCTTTTCAAGCAATTTTTAGTGTGTGATGTGAACCCAGAGCGTAGAAATTCTATGTGTCCCCCGCTGTTTTCCTTCCCCCAGGAGGGGAGTGAGCGAGGAGACTGGTTGCTCCTGGTAACAGAGGCTGTGCTCCCTTTTCTTGGCTCCCCTGGAAACTCTCCCTCTCACACACAGGGCCTAGCACACAACAAGCTGTGTGGGGACTTCCCATGTACAAGTGATCCTGGGTCCTCCCACCATGCTGGGACTTGTGGTTCCTCTATATATACACAGGATTGGAGATCAGTGAAGGGAGGAGGGGAGAGAGGAGCAGGGAATGGCAGCTGTCCTCACATACACACACACCAGGGGCCCCCGCTAGAGGGAGCCCGTCCTCTCCCCCTCCTTTGTGTATAGAGGAGGGCGGTCAGGCCTGCTGGAAGTCTGAGGAGGGGGGCCTGTACTGCCCTCTGGGTATTTATCTACCCCGGCGCTGCTATTCTCACATCGCACACCCGGTGGCGCTGCCTCCCCCGTCCGCCATAAGCGCGCTGACTGAACAATACAGCGGCGGAGAGGGGGAGGGGGGAGCCGGGCCTCGTACAGCCCGAGGTGACCCCCTCTCTCTCCCCCGGGGGTAGACCGGCACAGCGGGGGCACAATGCCGCTCCTGTACGCCCCTCACACAGGCAGCCGCCGAGGAGGAGGAGGGGGCGGCGGGAACACCACCGGCTGACACAAAAGGGGGGGGGGAGGAGGGGGGCAAATAACAAACACGGCCACCAGAGGGCGTACCAGAGACCCCTCTCACGTGAGGGCATCGCCACGAGACTCGCGGGGTCCCCTGCTTCACCCCCCCTTCTCTTCATAAGCCGGTCACTTACCGGCAGCTCGTGGAGGTAATGAGGACAGTGCCCCGGCCGAGAACCCCCGCACAGCAATCCTTCCCCCGTAGCCGAACTCTCCCCGTCCAGTCCCGGAGCATAAGGGGCGGAGCCAAAGCCGCAAGCTGTGGAGAAGGCGCGGCCTCGGCTAGCACAGGTCCCTCCCACCCGGCGGCAGCGATTGGCTGTTCACCTGGAGCGCTGGAGACGAGGAGAGGAAGGCGATTGGCCAGGGAGCGCGTCCGTCATCGAGCGTGCCGTCCCTCCTCCTTTGGATTGTGAGGGTGAAGGGGCGGTACTTGTTGGCAGAGCTGACGGAGGCGAGTCACCGCCCATGCGTTGCAGTCAGTGGAGAAAGGAGGGGGGGAATCGGACGATTTAGCCTGGCGCTGTACAGGAGAAGCGCCTGTTCACACCCCGCACGCACGGCAGTGTGCAAGGGGGGAGGGGCCATGCGTGGAGCGGGGCGTGGCCGGGAGCTATGCTGCAAGCTGCGATGTGTGCATGTAAAGAGCCTGCTCCGTCTCGCCATAGATCCCTGTGTGCACCCTTTCGGCGCCATGCCAGCCGTCCTCCGCCGTGCTGCCCAATAAATCACCAGAAACCTGACAATATATCGCCATACACATTGCTAGCGCACATCAGCGGCGTGCCTCATAAACGGAATAACGTGCAGCTGACCAAACCCCCCCTCCCCCTCCCGAAACGACGTGATGTATGTGCGCTGCAAAGCGCCCGTAATGGGGGAAGCCAGAGCGCTCTCCCCCTGGCGGCAACGCAGCGTCTCACACCTGGTGGCCACTGTGGTACATTGCTTTGGCACTGTGCTCCGGCTATGGGGCGAAGTGCTGCCCCCTAGCTGTGTCGGGAGAACACCAGCCCCGTCTCGCGCATGCTGGGACTTGTTGTCCTCCGCAGCAATTAGCAGAGCCGCGGATCGCCAACGTCGGCTCCCTGCCACGCTACGTCACAGTGTAGAGGCGCCGGCCGCCATTTTGTCACCAAAGGGGGGTGCTGACAATGTGTGGTGCGGGCCATTGTGTCTTGGCGCTGCCCGACCTACACAGCGCGGACGTGTCATGGCGCAGCGGAGCTCCGAGGCCGCCCGGCACTTGTTGAGTGGATGGAAGTGAGGGGACGGGCGGCACTCTGCTCTCCTCAGGGAGACAAAATGGCGGCTGCGAGGGCAACTAGCGCCACACAGCGATGGGGGCTGCAGGGCAGGGCATGGCTGTGGTGGGAACTGACATCAGACGGGGACATTAGAAAGTAATAAAAGACGGAAAACGGCTACCGTGTGTTCTCCCCCCTACAGCTAGAGTGCCCTTCATCAAATGTAAACAGCACAGAATGGGGCTTGGGGCCCCAACAAAACACTTCATAACCTTGGGACAGGAGATCATGGAGGGGCATGGTGTGTCCTCTTATACTGCTGCCACATAGGTGACTAGGGTGTCCCTGGGGAAGTGGGTTGTCCTCTCCACATAGGTGATTAGGGTGTCTCTGGGGAAGTGGGTTGTCCTCTCCACAGAGGTGACTAGGGTGTCCCTGAGGAAGTGGGTTGTCCTCTCCACATAGGTGATTAGGGTGTCCCTGAGGAAGTGAGTTGTCCTCTCCACATAGGTGACTAGGGTGTCCCTGGGGAAGTGGGTTGTCCTCTCCACATAGGTGATTAGGGTGTCCCTGGGGAAGTGGGTTGTCCTCTCCACATAGGTGATTAGGGTGTCCCTGAGGAAGTGGGTAGTCCTCTTCACATAGGTGATTAGGGTGTCCCTGGGGTAGTGGGTTGTCCTCTGCACATAGGTGACTAGGATGTCCCAGAGGAAGTGGGTTGTCCTCTGCACATAGGTGACTAGGGTGTCCCTGGGGAAGTGGGTTGTCCTCTCCACATAGGTGATTAGGGTGTCCCTGAGGAAGTGGGTTGTCCTCTCCACATAGGTGATTAGGGTGTCCCTGAGGAAGTGGGTTGTCCTCTCCACATAGGTGATTAGGGTGTCCCTGGGGAAGTGGGTTGTCCTCTCCACATAGGTGATTAGGGTGTCCCTGGAGAAGTGGGTTGTCCTCTGCACATAGGTGACTAGGATGTCCCTGAGGAAGTGGGTTGTCCTCTGCACATAGGTGACTAGGGTGTCCCTGGGGAAGTGGGTTGTCCTCTCCACATAGGTGACTAGGGTGTCCCTGGGGAACTGGGTTGTCCTCTCCACATAGGTGATTAGGGTGTCCCTGAGGAACTGGGTTGTCCTCTCCACATAGGTGACTGGTGTCCCTGAGGAAGTGGGTTATCCCCTCCACATAGGTGACTAGGGTGTCCCTGAGGAAGTGGGTTGTCCTCTGCACATAGGTGACTAGGGTGTCCCTGGGGAAGTCGGTTGTCCTCTCCACATAGGTGACTAGGGTGTCCATGAAGGAGTGGGTTGTCCTCTCTACATAGGTGACTAGGGTGTCCCTGAGGAAGTGGGTTGTCCTCTGCACATAGGTGACTAGGGTGTCCCTGGGGAAGTCGGTTGTCCTCTCCACATAGGTGACTAGGGTGTCCATGAAGGAGTGGGTTGTCCTCTCTACATAGGTGACTAGGGTGTCCCTGAGGAAGTGGGTTGTCCTCTCCACATAGGTGACTAGGGTGTCCCTGAGGAAATGGGTTATCCCCTCCACATAGGTGACTAGGGTGTTCCCGAGGAAGTGGGTTGTCCTCTCCACATAGGTGACTGGTGTCCCTGAGGAAGTGGGTTGTCCACTCCACATAGGTGACTAGGGTGTCCCTGAGGAAGTGGGTTGTCCCCTCCACATAGGTGACTAGGGTGTCCCTGAGGAAGTGGGTTGTCCTCTCCACATAGGTGACTAGGGTGTCCCTGAGGAAGTAAGTTGTCCTCTCCACATAGGTGACTGGTCTCCCTGAGGAAGTGGGTTGTCCCCTCCACATAGGGGACTAGGGTGTCCCTGAGGAAGTGGGTTGTCCTCTTGACATAGGTGACTAGGGTGTCCCTGAGGAAGTGGGTTGTCCTCTCCACATAGGTGACCGGTGTCCCTGAGGAAGTGGGTTGTCCCGTCCACATAGGTGACAAGTGTCCCTGAGGAAGTGGGCTGTCCTCTCCACATAGGTGACTAGGGTGTCCCTGAGGAAGTGGGTTGTCCTCTCCACATAGGTGACTAGGTTGTCCCTAAGGAAGTGGGTTGTCCTCTCCATATAGGTGACTAGGGTGTCCCTGAGGAAGTGGGTTGTCCTCTCCACATAGGCGACTGGTGTCCCTGAGGAAGTGGGTTGTTCCCTCCACATAGGTGACTAGGGTGTCCCTGAGGAAGTGGGTTGTCCTCTCCACATAGGTGACTGGTCTCCCTGAGGTAGTGGGTTGTCCTCTCCACATAGGTGACTAGGGTGTCCCTGAGGAAGTGGGTTGTCCTCTCCACATAGGTGACTGGTGTCCCTGAGTAAGTGGGTTGTCCTTTCCACATAGGTGACTAGGGTGTCCCTGAGGAAGTGGGTTGTCCTCTCCACATAGGTGACTAGGGTGTCCCTGAGGAAGTGGGTTGTCCTCTCCACAGAGGTGACTAGGGTGTCCCTGAGGAAGTGGGTTGTCCCCTCCACATAGGTGACTAGGGTGTCCCTAAAGGAAGTGGGTTGTCCTCTCCACATAGGTGACTGGTGTCCCTGAGGAAGTGGGTTGTCCCCTCCACATAGGTGACTAGGGTGTCCCTGAGGAAGTGGGTTATCCTCTCCACATAGGTGACTATGAGAGGATCCCCAAACACACACTCCATACTTAGCTCTTAGACCCCTATCACACTGGAGGCGTTTTTCAGGCACTTTAGCGCTAAAAATAGCGCTTGAAAAATGCCTCATCTGCAATCCCATTTTGAAAGCCTGAGTGCTTTCACACTGGGGCGCTGCACTGGCAGGACGTTAAAAAAAAGTCCTGCAAGCAGCATCTTTAAGGGCGCTTTAGGAGCGGTGTATACACCGCTCCTAAATCGCCCCTGCCCATTTAAATCAATGGACAGGGGCGCTTTCAACCCTTTATTCGGCCGCTTGTGGGGGTTAAAAATGCCCCGCTAGCGTCCGAAAAGCGCCTCTAAAACGACGGTAAAGAACCACTAAAGCTAGTGGCACTTTACCACCGACGCCCCCGGGCTGTCAGTGTGAACAGGCTCTTATTTTGCTTGGAGGAAAGTGACCAAAATAAAACTGGAATGAATTGCAGCTTTCTAATCCATGAGACCCCTTTCACGCTGAGCAGCGGCCTCGTTAGCGCTAAAGCGCTGCTCATTTTAGCGACGCCTTTCGGCCGCTAGCAGGGTGCTTTTAACCCCAAAGAAGGGGTTAAAAACACCCACCCTGCAAGGCTTTTCAGGCGCTTTGGGAGCACTAAATACAGAGCTCCCAACCCACACCAAAGATGCTGCTAACTTCCCGCAAGTGTGAAAAGTCACACTGGAATGAATGGGAGGCGGTTTTCAGGCACTTAGCAGAGACTATTTCCACCACTAAAGCGCCTGAAAACCGCCCCAGTGTGAAAGGGGTCTAATTGTGCTGGCTGCATTACTCTTTCTTTTTTAGGTGTTTTCATCTGATGATCCCACCAGTCACACACTTCCTGTCTAAGGCTTCTTTTACAGGTGTTGACCTCTGAAGAGTGAACTGATGTTACTCTTCAGTGGGCATTTGACAGGCAGTCAGGAGGCTTTATACTGACGCTGTTCTATCAGAATACCACTACCCATCAGAAAATGCAATGGAAGAGACGTTGCAAACAAAATTGCTTATTTCGCATGCGCTATGTGTTCCAACATGGCCGCTATGCGATTCAATAGGTTTCCGGATCTCACAGAACACGAAGGTGGCAGCGGACACCTTTTTACACCCAGGCAAGTCTCCAGTTTCACACCTATTTTAGCAGTTACCTCACCTCACCGCGACCAAGTGAAATAGTCTATTTCAGTATATAACCAGTTTGGCGCTGAGCAGTGCGGGGTGTACCAAGATGGCCATCACCACCTTCTGCCTGCAGGCTTTTCGCTGCTTTTCAAATGCAACATCAAAACAGTGTCACAGATTTAAAAATACTGTATTTCAGTATATAAGTTGAGTTTACTGCTAAAATAAGTGTGAAATTGAAGACTTGCGTGGATATAAGAAGATGTCTATTGCCAGCTTCGTGTTCTGTGAGATTAGGAAACTTATTGGAGCACATATCGGCCATGTTGGAACGCATGGCGCATGTGCAGTAAGCATTTTTTGCCCACAACGTCACTTCTGTTACGTTTTCTGATCGGTAGCGGTATTCTGACAGGACACCACCTCAGTGCCTGTGTTCTGTCAGGATAGTGAACCCATCATATTAGGTAACAGACGTGACGTTCCGTCAGCTGCACGTGCGTCCACCGCTACCAGGTTTGCTCATCTGACAGAACACGTGCAGTCAGAAGAAGGCAGCAGCGGACATCTTACTACACCCAGCTACGTTTTGAATTTCAGAGTAATTTTAGCCATAAAGTGAGCGTATATAAATAAATATATATATTCTTAGATTGTAAGCTCTAAGGAGCAGGGCCCTCTGATTCCTACTGTATTAAAGTGTATTGTATTTGTACTGTACACCCTAAAGTTGTAAAGCGCTACGTAAACTGTTGGCGCTACATAAATCCTGTATAATAATGATAATATAGTATATTGACATCTGTGATGCTGTTTTGATGTTACATTTTGAAAGAAGCTGGACGCAAGCAGTAGGAAGGTGGGGGAGGCCATGTTGGAACACCCTGCATCGCTAAACCTTTAGGCTGCATTCACACCTGAGCGTTTCAAAGTCGTGCGTTTTTACCGCGTTTTTGTTCAGGTCACCAATGTAAAAGGCAGAAAAACGCCTGTAATCTGCCCCAAAGTAGCTCATGTTCTTTTTTTGAGCTCAGCGTGTTTTTCAGGCGTTTTTCTTCAGGTGACAAAACGCTCAGATGTGAACAGGTGTCATTGAAATTAATGGGATTTTGCTTGTTTGGCGTTTTTCAGGCCTTTTAAGAGCGTTTTATGAGCTGAAAACGCTCAGGTGTGAATGCAGCCTTAGGCTTTCAAAATACACATCCAAACAGGATCGCAGATGTCAACATACTATATTTATTCATATACACTCACTTTATTGCTAACAATATTCTGGAATTCAAGATGTAGCTGGGTGTAGTGAAATGTTCGCTGCTGCCTTCTTCTGATTGTGGTGTTCTGTCAGATGAGCAAACCTGGTAGCAGTGGAACGCATGCGCAGCTGACGGAATGTCACTTCTGTTAGCCAATCTGACAGAACACCTGGATTAACCACTTCAATATAGGGCACCTTTACCCCCTTTCTGCCCAGGCCAATTTTCAGCTTTCAGCGCTGTCACACTTTGAATGACAATTGCGCGGTCATGCAACACTGTACTTAAATTACCTTTTATCATCTTTTGAGACAGATAGAGCTCTTTTGGTGGTATTTAACCACTTGCTTACTGGGCACTTAACCCCCCCTCCTGCCCAGACCAATTTTCAGCTTTCGGCGCTCTCACACTTTGAATGACAATTACTCAGTCATGCAACACTGTACCTAAATTATTTTTTTTGTCCTTTTTTTCATACAAATAGAACTTTTATTTAGTAGCATTTGATCACTTCTGCGTTTTTTTTTTTTTTTTTTTTGCGCTATAAATAAAAAAAGACCGAAAATTTTGAAGAAAAACAAATTTTTCTTCGTTTCTGTGATAAAATTTTGCAAATTAGCAATTTTTCTTCATAAATGTTGGCCACTTACATATCTCTGGTAAAAATAACGCAAATTAGTGGATATTATGTGGTCTGTGTGAAATTTATAGTCAACAAGCTGTGGTGCAAATCATAAAAAATTGATCACATCTGATGTACTGGCGACCTATCCAATTTCTTGAGACCCTAACAAGCCAGGAAAGCACAAATGCCCCCCCCCCACATGACCCCTTTTTGGAAAGTAGACATTCTAAGGTATTTAGTAAGAGGCATGGTGAGTTATTTGAAGTTGTCATTTTTTCCCACGATTTTTTGGAAAATTAAGATTTTATTTTTTAAATTTTTTTCACAAAATTGTCATTGTAATAGCTTATTTCTCCCACACTGAACGTGCATACCACAAATGACACCCCAAAATACATTCTGCTACTCCTCCTGAGTATTACGATACCACATGTGTAGGACTTTTTCACTGCCTGGCCACATACAGAGGCCCAACATGCAGGGAGCGCCATCAGGTATTCAAGGAGCATAAATTACACATCTAACTTGTTGACTATCTATTACACTTTTGAAGGCCCTAACACACCAGGACAATGGAAACGCCCACAAAATGACCCCATTTTGGAAAGCAAATACCCCAACGTATAATCTATGAGGCATAATGAGTATTTTGAACGGTTCATTTTTTTTCCAAACGTTTTTGGAAAATGTGGGGAAAAAAATAAAAACGCATTTTTTTTACACAAAGTTGTCCGTTTATAAGATATTTCCAACACATAGCATTTACATAGCAAAAATGACACCCCAAAATACATTCTGCCACTCCTTCTGAGTATGGCGATACCAAATGTGTGAGACTTTTACACAGCCTGGCCACATACAGAGATCCAACATGTCAGGTGTTCCAGGGACACATAGCATACGCAAACCAAGAATTACATCCCAACAGGGGCGGACTGACAACTCATGGGGCCCCCGGGCAATAGGAGAAGATTATGGGGCCCCCGGGCAATAGGAGATTATGGGGCCCCCAGGCAATAGGAGATTATGGGGCCCCCAGGCAATAGATTATGGGGCCAGACAGTATACACACACACATACAGTATACACACATAGACACACAACATACACACACAGTATACACACACAAAATACACATACATACACTGAAAAGGTACTGTAGAGGCAGGGAAGCTATAATCTTGGGATTTTTAAAAAAACACAGATTTTTACATACTGTCCCTGGTTTTATTGAGGCTGGCAACCCTGATGGGGCCCCTCAGTGGCATGGGGCCCTCGGGCAGTGCCTGAGTGCCCGAATGGTCAGTCCGCCCCTGCATCCCAAAATACATTATGATGAGCAAAGGGTAAACAAAAGATTACCTGTGGTTTTAATAGCGCCGTTGTCCACAGGAGGATAGCACTGGTCCAGGCAGCAGGCAGGGACTTGGTCAGCAACGGCAAACATAATTGTCCGGGCAGCAGGCAGGGTTACTGTCCATATACAGCCCAGGGTCAGTGCAGGCAGAGATATTGTCAGCAGTGCCAAAAATATTGGTCCTGGTAGTAGGCAGGAAAATGGTCCATGTGCTGTGGTCAGTGCGACAGGCAGAGGCATGATGGCAGTAAGTCCTAAAGGCAGCAGGCAGAAGTAGGGCCTCGTTCAGGACAGAATGGGGACAGGGGTAGAGGCTTCTCCCACCCAAATCTCTTTGAATCCTCCGGGTCTCCAGACCCTAATCTAGGAATGAGCAAACAAAAAAAATTGCTTTCTTCATCCAGAAACACTATTCTGGAGCCCCTCCCCCATATGTGAGACCCCTGTGTTGAATCCCACTAGTCAAGTTGCAGGGTACAAGATCGGTCCAAGAGGCAGGCAAATAACATGGTCAAACAGTCCAAGGTCAGTTCCAGATCAGGCAAAGGTATGTACAGAATCGTTAGGCAGAAACATGGTCGAATAACAGTCCAGGATCAGTTCCAGATCAGGCAGAGGTATGTACAGAATCGATAGGCAGAAACATGGTCGAATAACAGTCCAGGGTCAGTTACAGAGCAGGCAGAGGCATAAGGGGTGTGAAGGTAAATGGCAGGAACTGAGGATTACGTTTACCATACTTCACTAATAATTTACTGAAGTATGGTAACGGCGAAAACAGTTGGGAAGGACAACGGGGACAATAATAAGATGTGTCTCTTCTGACTCCTCCACTGGTACACACCTTACATCTTTTTTGACGTCTTTGGCCTGTTGGTTTGGGAGGGATTTTATTGGGAAAGTGGCGTTCGGAGAGTCGACTAAGAACATCTGATCGGATGTTTTCTTGTGGGCCGTTCGGGAATATAAGGGCAGTGTAAATTTCCTCCTGGTAGCCAAGGAAGAGTTGGGAGTTTTGGGTGGAGTTGTGGTAAATTATATAGGAGTTGTATATGGCCAATTGAAAAACATAAATTGCTACTTTTTTATACCAATGGTATGTCCGTCTTGTGGCAAGGTATGGTTCGAACATTTGGTCGTTGAAGTCGACTCCCCTCATGAACAAATTGTATTCATGTTGGCTTTTGGATGGGGCCATTCCTTCTGGGGATTTACACAAAGGTATTATTGTGGATTGAAGACATCCCTTCTGTCCCTCCACTTCACTGCCAGAATCTTCTTGTTTTGCAGACTTGCTGTCTCTCTTCTTCTCAACTTCATATCGACAAGTCTTTGAGGAAAGCCCTTCCGGTCCTTTCTTACAGTGCCACATGCTGGCGTCTTCTTCCGGTGAAGGTTGTGGAACAGGGGCAGACTTGTCTAGAAATTGTCTACATACAAGTGGTATCCTTTCTCGAGTAGGGGGTATATGAGGTCCCAAACAACTTTCCTGCTTGATCCCAAGTAGTCCGGGCAATTAGGGGATGCAGCTGGGTGTCCTACCCTTCGTACACTATGAAGGCATATGTGTACCCTGTGGCTCGGTCACATAATTTGTACACCTTCACCCCATAGCAGGCCCTTTTTCTGGGGATAAATTGCTTCATTTTAAGCCTGCCACTAAATTTAACAAGGGACTCATCCACACATATGTGTTGGTCAGGGGTAAACAACTGGGGGAATATTTCTTAAAAATAATTTAGTAGTGGCCAAATTTTGTAAAGCCTGTCATAATTTGGGTCATTTTGGGGAGGGCACTGGGTATTATCATTGAAATGTAGGAACCTCTTGATCATGAGATATCTGGTTCTGGGCATTACCGCAGAGAAGATCGGCATGGGGTGGGTTGACCAATAGGAACGCAATTCTTTTTTTTTTTTTTTTTTGGTGCGTCCCATACAAAATGTGAGGCCCAAAAAAACCTTCAACTCCTCCACTGTTAGGTCTCTCCACTCGTAGGGACGGGCATAATGGGATGTTGGCTTATTCAAAATAAATTGTGCATACAGGTTGCACTGGGCCACAATTTACACTAGCATGTCCTCCGTAAAAATTAAATCAAAGAAGAAAATTCTCTGTGTCCACCTGGACTCCTGGCTAGGCAGTGAAAGGGGGAATGTTAGCTTCTCCTGAAATAGGAGGAAGCCACAAGGGGTTCTGAAGGGCATAGGGAAGGCTGGCATGGGTCCTAACCCTTTGGGGCTGAGGTGACACCCCACTGGTACTTGGCCTTTCTTGCCGAGGTACTGCGGTGCTGGTGGATGCCACTGCCTCCTCACCAGAACGCCTTAGTTTGGCGGGCAGAATATCTTCCTCCTCTGAGCCTGTCAGTGTTCCACTACTGAGGACTGGCTCATAATTTACGTCAGAATCCGAATTTGAAAGGGAATCCGAAAAACAGAGCTCCTCGTTGCTCTGGTCGGCCGTGGAAAGTATTTGGTAAGCCTCCTCAGCAGAAAAGCATCTTTTGGACATGGTTGCTGGTGGTGATGAGACTGCACAGGTGTGTGCTAAGCCTGCACTACTGATGGGCACTGATGAGGTGGCACTGATGAACCTGCACAGATGTGTGCTAATAAGCCTGCACTGATGAGGTGGCACAGATGTGTGCTAAGCCCGCACTGATGGGCACTGATAAGGCGGCACTGATGTGCACTGATTGATGGCACAGATGTGCACTGATGAGGCAGCACAGATGGGCACTGATCACACAAATGTGCACTAATTATGAGGCACAGATGGGCACAGATATGCACTGATGAGGTGGCACAGATGTGCACTGATGAGGTGGCACAGATGTGCACTGATAAGGCGGCACAGATGTGCACTGATTTATTGCACAGATGTGCACTGATGAGGCGGCACAGATGGGCACTGTTGAGGTGGCACAGATGGGCACTGTTGAGGTGGCACAGATGGGCACTGTTGAGGTGGCACAGATGGGCACTGATGAGGCGGTACAGATGGGCACTGATGAGGCGGCACAGATGGGCACTGATTGACACAGATATGCACTGATGAGGTGGCACAGATGGGCACTGATGAGGTGGCATAGATGTGCACTGATTAGGTGGTACAGATGTACACTGATGAGGCGGCACTGATCACTGATGGGACTTATCACTGATGCCATAGATGTGCACTAATTATAGATGGCACTGAACCTAATTGCGCACTGTTTGGGCACTATATGTTTTTTTTTAACTGTAATGCTCAGGAATCACTCACAGATTTGCACAGATCCTCTCTCAACTCACACACGGTCTCTGTGTGAGGAGGGAGGGCAGTCAATGAGAGATGATCTCATATGTTTACATTTGAGATCATCTCTCATTAGCCATGCCGATCGCGTAGTAAATGGCCGCTGTGATTGGACATTTACAGCGATCTGTGATTGGCTGTGTCCAAGGGACACAGCCAGCACAGATTTTCCCCAATGCGCGCTCGTGAGGAAAGGGGAGGATGTCTATTGACATACTCCCGGCAATGTAGGTGCGCACTGTAGCCGTCATTCAGCTATAGCGTGGACGGGAACTGGTTACTCACCACTGGGTTTTTTATTTTTTTGCAAAAAAAAATTAAAAAAGACAGAAAATTTGGAAAACTTTTTTTTTTCTTTGTTTTTGTTACAAAAATCTTGTAACTAGGGAATTTTCCTCCTTCACTGATGTGCGCTGATGAGGCTGCACTGATAAGATGGCACTCATATACTGATATGCGGCACTGCTGGGCACAGACTGGCATCACTGTTGGACACAGATTGGCATCACTGCTGGGCACAGTTGGGGCTGCACTGATGATCAGTGCTCTGAAAATCTGTGCAGGTCTCCTCTGTGAGGAAATTCCACTGATCGGCTCTCCTCTCCTCTCGCGCTGTCATTGTGAGGCGAGGAAAGCTGATAACTGGCATTTCCTTGATTATATGTGATGAGCTGTGATTGGACAAATCTGATCACATGGCTAAAGAGCCTCGTCATCAGCTCTTTACCGAGAGCGGGGGTGCACCGCGTCCCAGGGACACAGCGCACCTTCAAGGGCGCGCAGTGCGGCAATGATAGGCTGGACTGATGAGGCAGCATATGACTTCGTCCAAGAACAAGAGAGCCGCCTTGTGCCTGTCATTTTACTATATGGTGGGTGGGGGGTGGTTAAAGTCAAATTACCACTTCAGCTCCAGAAGATTTACCTCCTTTAAATTATAACTAAAGGCAAAACGTTTTTTTATAGTTTTGGATAGAGTGGAGAAGGATTAGAACACCTGTCAATTTTTATTGCCGTCTGTGCCCCCGTTAAGGAGATTCACCCTCTCTATTTGTCCTGTTTACCGTTATCATTGAAATTGAAAGTAAAAAGAAAACCCCAAATTTTCGGTTGTCCCCAGAAAATTAACAGATGGGAAATCTTCCAATGGGGACACTAGTTCTAGTGAGCTGGGGTTCCCCAAGAAATTTAATTTGCAGAGATTTCTTCTCACTTCCTGTTTGGCTATGGGACAGGAAGTGAAAGGAAATCTCTGCAATGGGACAGAGATGACAAAAGAAAATCTGACAGGAGTTATAACCATCCCTTATGCCGCGTACACACGGTCGGAATTTCCGACAACAAATGTTCGATGTGAGCTTGTTGTCGGAAATTCCAACCGTGTGTAGGCTCCATCGGACATTTGTTGTTGGAAATTCCGAAAATTCCGATTGTGTGTACACAATTCCAACACACAAAGTTCCACGCATGCTCAGAATCAAGCAGAAGAACCACACTGGCTATTGAATTTCCTTTTTCTCGGCTTGTCGTACGTGTTGTACGTCACCGCGTTCTTGACGTTCAGAATTTCCGACAACATTTGTGTGACCGTGTGTATGCAAGACAAGTTTCAGCCAATATCCGTCGGGAAAAAAAACATGGATTTTGTTGTCGGAATGTGCGATCGTGTGTACACGGCATAACTCTATCCAAAATGAAAAAAAGTTTTGCCCATAGTTCTACTTTAATGACTGGGCCATTTTTTGGGATAGGGCACAGCGTTATTTTAACTGACAATTGCGCGGTCGTGCGGCGCTGTACCCAAATATAATTTATGTCCTTTTTTCCCACAAACAGGTGGGGAAATGGTGGTATTTGATTACCTCTGCATTTTTTATTTTTTGTGCTATAAACAAAAAAACTACTGACACAAACTTTTTTTTACTTTCTGCTATAAAACATATCCAATAAAAAAAATGTAAAAAATTGAATTTCTTCATCAGTTTAGGCCAATCTGTATTCTGCTACATATTTTTGATAAAAAAATCCCACTAAGCGTATATTGATTGGTTTGCACAAAAATTATCGTGTCTACAAACTATGGGTTATATTTTTTGAATTTTTATTTATTTTTATTGTTTTACTAGTAATGGTGGTGATCAGCAACTTATAGCTGGACTGCGGTTTTGCAGCGGACATTCTGACACTATTTGGGGACCAGTGACACTAATACAGTGATTAGTGCCAAAACATATGCACTGTCACTGTACTAATGACACTGACAGGGAAGAGGTTATCAAAGGGTTAAAGGTGTTCCTAGGGAGTGCTTTCTAACTGTGTGTGTGGTGCTTGTACTGTGGGAAGGCAGAGATCCGTGTTCCTGCTTAGCAGAAACACAAGATCACTGCCTTCTCTTGTCCCAGAACGGCAATCTGCCTTGTTTACATACCAAAACAATCTTTTGTTTTTATAAGCACACCAGTCGCAAAAATGTATGGTCTTATGTGTACATGGGTGCTGGGGACTTTTTTTATTATTATTATTATTATTTTTTTATTATTATTATTACTATTGCTATCACATAGGGGGGCAATAGTCCCCTATGTCACAGCATGCTGTAACAAGTTCTCAAGACCTCCCAGATCGTGCTCCAGTAGCTTCTTCCCTGTCCATAGCAGCCAACGTAAATGACAGCTGAATCTGGAAATGACGTAACACACATCCCTTTCATGTTCATTCACCCAAGGGGAGATCAGTGAAAGGATGTTCATTGATCTCCCTCTCTCCCATAATGCCAGTCTCATCTGCCTGCCTGTTGGCAGATGCAGTTAGCTTGTTTATCACTTGGTGGATCTGTTCCCAGCACAATATAGTATAGTATAGGGAAAGTGGTAATTGGTTGTTAGGCCCCTTTTAGAGAAAACCCTTTCTCTAACAATGTAATGGGTGGAGTTAGTGCCAATGTAAGTGTCAAGATGGGAGGGGCCTAGTAAGATGGGACGTGGGAGCCAAACACCCCAGAACTATCGGGATGTAGCTGACTACTGTCCAAGGGCTCTTAACAGGGCCAAACTCAATGGTGTGGTGGTTTAGAACTCAGTATGATCAGCTGTAGTCACCCTGATTCTTTTTACCATCTTCTGCTGGTTTTGAGCGGGGTGCAAAAGGACTTTTAGGCCAGGCCAGAATCCTCTTGTCAGGTCACCTTGAAGCTAGGTGACAGATGCACACTGTTGGAATCAGGAGTGCACCGCAAGGTAGTGGACCCTACAGCTGACTGCTGCGGATGGGAGTCAGGGTGGTAAGGAAGGCAGGGCCGCTGGAAAACACACGGATCCCACCGGGGTTAGAGCGTAAGATTCCCTGGGGCGCAGAGTCTAAGAGCCAGCAGGTGTTCACTAGAGCCTCTAGTGGTGAGGATGGACTGGGCTGCAACTGGCTCTAGGTCGCGACCCCCAGGGTCCCCCAGCTCACACCCACAGTAGGCAACAGGAGGATAGGGATAGTAAGGCAATAAGCCAAGGTCGGGGCCACAAGCAGACAAGGACAACAGAGTTCATGCCAAGGTTCAGGGCCACAGGCAAACAGGGATAGTCAGGGACACGCCAAAGGTCAGGGTCACGAGCAGACAGGAATAGTTGAGAACACGCCAAGGTTGGTAACAGAAACAAACGTAGCTCACACGGCAGGCAGGAACAGGAAGCCAAAACACACAAAGGTTGATCAGCGGGGCTGGCCTGCAGTGCAGAGGTTAGAGTTCTCTGATAGGAGCTGGGGTGGAGTCATGCTAGAGGAGAGATTATAAAAGCAGTCAGGTGAGAGTCAGCTGGTCTTTAGAGATGAACAAATGGAGAAAGGTAAGCTGACAGACAAAACTCTATTGCATAACCATGACAGTACCCCCCTCTTACGAGGCCTCCCCCTTCCCCGCCTGGGACCAGGTTTAGAGGGGAACTTCAAATGAAACGTCCTCAACAGACTAGGTGTAATGACCTCAGAAGCCTTGATCCACGACCTCTCCTCGGGGCCAAACCCCTTCCAATGCACGAGATACTGGAGAATGCCTCTACAGAGTCGGGAATCCAAAATTTGGCTAACCTCATACTCCTGATTATCCTCAGAGGCCGGCACTGCGGTAGAGAGAGGACGAGAGAACTTATTGAGGACTAAAGGCTTCAGAAGGGCAACATGAAAGGAGTTAGAGATTTTGAGGCTTTTGGGAATCTGGAGCTTGAAACAAACCGGATTCAGTTTAGAAGTTATGGTGTACGAACCAATGAATCTTGGAGCAAATTTGAGAGAAGGAAACCGGAGTCTGATGTTCCTGGTGGAGAGCCAGACTTTGTCTCCTGGCTGAAGAGAAGGCGGCTTACGCCTGCGACGGTCAGCAAAACTCTTGAATTTGTTGGCAGCTTTCTGGAGGGAATCATGAACGTCAGCCCACATGGAATTGAATGATTCCTGAACAGTAGCCAAGGCTGGAATGTCGGAAGAACAGGTCATAGGAAGAGGGAGTTGAGGATGTCTTCCATAAACAGTGACAAAGGGTGTTTTCTGAGAACTGACATTAGACTTGTGCACAACGGAAAATTTTGTTCTGTTATATTCGTTATGTTACGTTAATAAGTTTTCGGATAATTTGTTATTATTCATAGAGTGTCGATATTCGTTATACTGAATCTCGAATCATGTCGAATTCATTTGTTATATGCGCTATAATTTTGTTTGTATTAATTGAAATTCGGTATTTATGTATGTATATATATTCGTGATAATGATTCGTAGTTTGGAAAGTCGTTTGTTTATTGAATCTTTTAACACACACAATGACAATATCTCTTTTCCTCGGCTCAAATACAATACAACACCCTTCTCACTCACTTCTCAGGAATGCACTTTGCCAGTAATCTAACCTCCAGCACTAAATTAATCAGCTGATTGGACTGTAAGATTTACTTTGAGTTGACCTTTTGTTTCATTAGATCTTTAACGAATTACCGAATCATGTCAAATTCATTAGTTATATCCGCTATAATTTCTTTCGTATTTGTTAAAATTCGTTATTTTTTTATTCGGACATTCGGATTCATCCGAATGTCCAAAAGATGCAAAATTTGGCCGAATTTCGATTCGTTACTAAATGAATTGCACAAGCCTAACTGACATTGACATGATTATTGTGGGAGAACTCTGCCCATGCGAGTAGTGATGCCCAATCATCGTGATGAGCCGAGACCAAGGTATGGAGAAAGACCTCCAACTCCTGATTAACCCTCTCAGTCTGGCCATTGGATTGGGGATGGTAAGAAGAGGTCAAATCCAAGGTAATGTTGAGGGATTTGCAAACGGCTCTCCAAAAACGGGACGTAAACTGAACACCCCTGTCCGAAACGACATGGGAAGGAACACCATGAAGGCAGAAAATCTCTAGTAACAAAAATGGGAACCAAGGCAGGGGCAGAAGGGAGACCAGGAAGAGGAACAAAATGAGCCATCTTGGAGAACCGATCGATTACCACCCAAATGGCCATATTATTCTCCGACAGTGGAAGATCGGTGATAAAATCCATGGCGGTCTGGGACCAGGGCTCCTTAGGAATGGGCAAAGGCATGAGAAGACCAGCAGGGGCTTGTGTGGAAGATTTAGACTGAACACAGACATGACAAGCCTTAACGTAATCTTTGACATCCGAGCGGAGATTAGGCCACCAGTAGAGACGACTCATGAGCAGGAAGGATTGGAGGAACCCAGCATGACCTGCCACCTTGGAATCATGTCCCCAATGAGGGATCTTAGCTCTTAGCTCTGTGGGAACAAAGGTCTAGCCAGGAGGAATCTTCGATTCCAGGGTGGTAGAATGGGCAACAATACATAAGGTCGGAATGATCGGCTCAGGATCAGGGGTGGACTCCTCGTCCAAAGTGTCAAATGACCTAGAGAGCGCATCAGCCCGACCGTTGCAAGAACCAGGTTTGTACGTAATCGTGAATTTAAAACGAGACAAGAAGAGACTCCACCTGGCCTGTCTGGGGTTCAGACGTTTAGCATTCTGTAGGTATTGTAGATTCTTGTGATCAGTAAAGATCATAATGGAGTGAGGGGAACCCTCCAAGAGATGACGCCACTCTTCTAACGCCAATTTAATTGCGAGACGTTCCCGATCACCAATGGCATAATTTCTCTCTGCCTGAGAACATTTTTTGGAGAACAACACACATGGTTTACGTCTCTTCTCAAAGAACTGAAGAAGCACAGCTCCCACCCCCATCGAAGAAGCGTCTACTTCAATAAAAATGGGTCCCCAGGATTTGGTCTCCTCAAGAGAGGTCCAGAAACAAAGGCCTGTTTCAGATCGTGAAACGCAGAGACAGCCTCGGGAGGCCAGTCTTTGGCATTCGTACCCTTCTTGGTCAAAGCGATAATAGGCGAGGCAATGGAAGAGTAATTCCTTATGAACTGCCTATAATAATTTGTGAAGCCAAGAAAGCGCTGTGTGGCCTTGAGGCTAGCAGGAAGGGGCCAGTTGGTAATGACCGAGACCTTTCCGGGATCCATGCGAAAACCCAAACTAGAAACAAAACATTTCAGAAACAGGACCTCAGGACATTCAAAGGAACATTTCTCCAGCTTGGCATAGAGATTATTCTCTCTAAGGCGCTGAAGAACGGTGCGGACATGGTTTCTGTGAGCAAGCAGATTTTCGGAAAAGATGAGAATGTCATCCAGATAGATGACAACAAACTGGTACAGTAGATCCCTGAAGATTTAATTGACAAAGTTCTGGAACACAGCTGGAGCATTACACAAACCTAAAGGCATAACCAGGTATTCGTAATGCCTGTCCCTAGTGTTAAACGCAGTCTTCCATTCGTCACCTTCCCGTATTCTAATGAGATTGTATGCACCTCTGAGATCCAACTTGGTGAAAATGGAAGCCCCCTTCACCCTGTCGAATAGCTCAGATATTAGAGGTAAGGGGTATTGGTTTTTGATAGTCACTGCGTTTAACCCTCGATAGTCGATGCAGGGTCTGAGGGTACCAACTTTTTTGGCAATGAAAAAGAACCCTGCTCCTGCAGGCGACGAGGATGAAACCTCTCTCCAGATTCTCGGCGACATACTCAGACATGGCCTGGGTTTCTGGAATAGACAGAGGGTAGATACGACCCCTGGGCAGAGTTGCTCCAGGGACAAGGTCAATGGCACAGTCAAAAGATCTGTGGGGAGGAAGCACCTCAGCAGACTTCTTACAGAACACATCCCGGTAATCGCTGTATGCCGCGGGAAGATCAGAAGATAAGGATTTGGTAGCAATGGGAAGTCTCTCCTTGGGGACCACCTTGACAAGACAGGACAAGAAACACGAAGGACCCCAAGCCAGGATCTGCTCAGACACCAAGTCCACATGTGGAGAGTGGAGCTGTAGCCAGGGAAGGCCCAATACAATGGGGGTAGAAGCCTTGGGTGGAATGAGGAAGGAAATCCACTTCTGGTGGAGTATCCCTACCAACATCCTAATAGGTAGCGTCTGGAAACGGATAGGGACCCCTGGGAGCACAGTGCCATCAATTGCCGAAACTACCAGTGGAGTAGCGAGGGGAGAAAGGGTAAGCTTCATAGAAGAAGCAGTTCTCCAGTCCATAAAATTGCCGGCAGCCCCGGAGTCCAGATATGCTAGGACCAATTGGGGAGAAGGGCCTACATGGAGGAACACCGGAAGAAGAAGACGAGAAGGTGATGTTTCTGGGTCCAATACTCCACCTTCTAAATGTATTAGACCCGAGCGTTTCCCGGACGATGCGAGCAGGAGTCACGAAAATGACCCTTGCCCCCACAATAAAGACACAAGCCCAGAGTTCTGCGTCTAGCACATTCTTCGGGGGTTAGTCTGGTCCGGCCCAGCTGCAGAGGTTCCTCAGCAGGCAGAGGATGCTCCACAGGGCGATAGGGGAAGAGTTCTGGCTGACTAGGACCTGGGGGGTGCGTCTTTTTTCTAGGGACCTCTCCTGGAAATGAATGTCAATTTGATTGCACAAAGAAATTACATCGTCCAGACCGGCGGGGATAGATCTTCCTGCTAATTTGTCCTTCACGATGTCAGAGAGGCCATGTAAAAAGGTTGCGACCAGGGCCTCATTGTTCCAGCTCAATTCAGCTGTGAGGATACAGAACTGAAGCGCATATTGTCCCACTAAACAAGATTCTTGGCGAAGGCGTAAAAGGGCATTAGCCGCTAAAGAAACCCGAGCTGGCTCCTCGAAGATATTACGAAAGAGCTTCAAGAAGTCGGACAGGCTGGAAACCACCGGGTCATTCTTCTCCCACAGGGGGGCAGCCCAGGCTAAAGCTTCACCAGAGAGGAGGGAAATGATACCTTACCTACCTTAGCCCGATCAGCCTTAGCCCAATCAGACAGAAAGTTTTGAGGCTGGAGCTCAAAATGAATGGTGCATTGACTGAGAAAGTCCCTGCAGGCCTTGGAGTCCCCAGAGAAACGGGACAGAGCTGGCAGTAAATATGAATGTGCGGCTGCGACTGGTGCGATAGGTGCAGCTGCTGATTGTACTTGAGGCTGCAGGTTTGGGTTTCCCAAGGAGACGCTCGAAGCGGGAAGCCAGATCTTGAAGGAACCGCATCACCTGAGTCTGATTAGATTCCTGGGTCTTGAGTCTGCGAACTATGCCCTGCAATGGATCGGCTGCAGGGAGTGGCACGTCAGCCGGGTCCATGGCTGTTCAAACTGTCAAGTCACCTTGAGGCTAGGTGACAGATGCACACCGTTAGAATCAGGAGTGCATCGCAAGGTAGTGGACCCTATGGCTGACTGCTGCGGAAGGGAGTCAGGGTGGTAAGGAAGGCAGGCCTGCTAGAACACCAACACATATCCCACCGGGGTTAGAGCGTAAGATTCCCTGGGGCGCGGAGTCTAAGAGCCAGCAGGTGTTCACCAGAGCCTTTAGTGGTAAGGATGGACTGTGCTGCAACTGGCTCCAGGTCGCGACCCCCAGGGTCCCCCAGCTCACACCCACAGTAGGCAACAGGAGGATAGGGATAGTAAGGCAATAAGCCAAGGTCGGGGCCATAAGCAGACAAGGACAACAGAGTTCACGCCAAGGTTCAGGGCCACAGGCAAACAGGGATAGTCGGGGACACGCCAAAGGTCAGGGTCACGAGCAGACAGGAATAGTTGAGAACACGCCAAGGTCGGTAACAGAAACAAACGTAGAGCACACGGCAGGCAGGAACAGGAAGCCAAAACACACACAGGTTGATCAGCAGGGCCGGCCTGCAGTGCAGAGGTTAATATAGAGTTCTCTGATAGGAGCTGGGGTGGAGTCATGCTAGAGGAGAGATTATAAAAGCAGTCAGGTGAGAGGCAGCTGGTCTCTAGAAAAAAAGCATGGAGACAGGTAAGCTGAGAGACAAAACTCTATTGCATAACCATGACAGCTCTGATGTGAGTACTAGTACATATGGGATTGAGTGTTCTATCTGGTAGCCTGCCTAGCTAAACAGGGGTATTGAAGGGACAGAGTGAGAGACTGGTATCCTAATGAGGGGACTTTAATTATACTCCTTGCTGGAAGCTGAATACTGTGGACTTGGTATGCATGGAAGAAGTGGTCCCAACTCTGCGGTGCCACAAAGGAGAGGAGGTGCAAAGGGAGGATGGTTTACATATGTGCCAGCATTCTGTGCCTGAATGACAACTACAGAATGTATACCCCGGTGTGTAGCACTTGCCACAAAATTCTGTGCCAAAAAATTCTGTTAGTATGTCAGATGTCACAGATATCTTGCTTTTTGAAAGTTACAGTGAAGTGCAGATAATGCATTTGTTTGTGGGCAGTCCTTTATTCTCAAATATTAAAGCCTATGACTAGAAGTATGGCACAATATGGCAGAGGGTACCATCTACACCAGGTGGGTAGCTATCCTACCCTAGAATAAGGAGGGCACAGACTGGTTCAGTTTGGCCCCAACAACTGGCCAGTCATGAGCCCCCCCATTACAGGTGGGACAGCGGAGCCTGTGATAAATGGTTGTGGCAGGGAGTGGACTATGGAAGCGATTGGCTATCACCTGAATCTCTTCCATCTGCATGCTAACTGTGGGCAGCCAACTGTGTTGCTTGCAGTTTCACATCTGGCTGTGCATGCTGCGACGGTGCTTTGTGAATGATCCCATAGTCTTCTGGGACCTGTGATGTGTCCCAGAAGACTGCAGGGAGGGAGGAGGAGTGAAGAGCTTCTGCTTGTATCATCTAGGTGATCCAAACGGAAGTGGGAGCAGGTACCTGCCAAAAATGACATGCCAAATGTGGCAGGGGGGGCGGGAGGGAGGAGGACTTAAAGCTTTAAGCTTCCTTTCACACAGCAGTTTAATTCAGCTTCAACTATGTGTTTTGCAGGTGGATCTAACAGAAGCTTATTGTAAGTCTATAAGCAGGTGTGCATCCCTTTGAATCTGATTACCTCCAAGTCTGTCTAAATTTGAAAAAAAAAAGAAAATTTCTGCATCATTTTCTTTACAGATCTGAGGTATTCTATTTACATCTACCTGGCCATAGCCCTAACAAGGATCTGAGGTCCAGGCGGAAAAAACTGAACAGATACAGATGCCACAAAAGTGAAATCTGTACCACTTGGCTCCAGTTTAGCAGGATATCTGTACATGGATCTCCAGATGATCAGAACGGTCATGGCCCATGTGAAAGGGGCCTTATATCTAATGTACTGTCATAAGCTATACTATACTTATGGTCGGAGCCCTATGTCCGATATGGACATAGAAAACACTTATAGTAAAGATAAGACTTACCATCGGAAATGGACCTAAAAGTGTGGACTTACCATATGAAATGGACCTGAAAGTGTGCCTTGGTCTCATGGCCGGTATGCCAAAATAAGGGGGCATACCCTGGTTTATGAAATGATTATTCTGTAAGAGAAATGAATGAAATGAATAGTTGAGAAATGCTATGAAATGGGGATGGGAGGGTGGGTATCGCGCACAGGAAACCGACAAGCACCACAGGTGAGCGGTGCTGCTTAAATACCCCCGGGCTCCTCCCATAAATTCAGGCCACCATACTGGCCTTCCTACTTATGGTCGGAGCCCTATGTCCGATATGGACATAGAAAACACTTATAGTAAAGATAAGACTTACCATCGGAAATGGACCTAAAAGTGTGGACTTACCATATGAAATGGACCTGAAAGTGTGCCTTGGTCTCATGGCCGGTATGCCAAAATAAGGGGGCAAAAACATTCAGGTAGGGTTATAATTTTTATTGGTTTTCAGTTACTTATTGAGCCAATTTGGAGAATGCCTGTGCCATCTCAGTTTGTGGATTGGGGATGTACCGGGCGAAGCAGGCTGATTTCCACCTGCCTAGTCTTTTGATGATGTGATCTGGCACCCCGTGGCGGGACGCCGCGGAGGCTGCTCCGATGCGGAAAGAGTGTCCGGAATACTGACTGGGGTTGAGGTGACGATTGCGGAGAAGTATCCTTATGTGGCTCACAAACTGAGAGGCGTTTAAGGGTTTGACTGGAAATGGTAGAAGGGGACTGCTGTCTGGTTGCTCAGGCAGGAGAGATAGGAGTCGGTTGAGTACAGCGACTGGACACCAGCTGTTGTTGGTTCTGTAGAGGTGGATGTTTACTCCCGAGCCCGTTTGCTGGGTTTTAGAGACCTCGAGGTGTAGGATAAAGTGGTCTTGGTGTCGAAGCAAGTGTCGTCTGCATAGTACTTGGTCTGTGGGTTTGTTAGAGGTGAATTCGCCAGGCCGCAAGAACCCATAGTAAGCTAAATATATGGCTGCTTGTAAGACCGTGCTGGGGAGCAGGCCGAATGGCGAAGTAGCCAGAATATTTGACATGTCCCTAAAGATGGGCCCCGTAATGGGCAAGCGCTTAGTGCTGATGACTGGTTGTTGTCTCTGTATTCCCCTTAGGATGGCTCGTATAGCGTGAGATGAGAACAGTGACGATTTCGTCGGGTCTTCAAGCGCCATGAAATGTTGAATGCCGGCTAGGTATAACCGGATGGTGTTGTAGGATAAGGCTAGCTGCGTGTGGCAGTGTGCCGTGAAGGCCAGTACCTGTTTGATATCTGTTGGTTCTTTGCGGCTGGGCGTGAGGAATTTATTAAAAGCTTTCCAAGCTGTCTGGTAGGCTTTGAGTGTGTTGCGGGAGAGGGAATTATTTATGAGTTGCGTAGCTCCGTGTAGATGTTGCATTAGTCCAGGGTCAGTTGTGACCAGACGGGGATAGGGGCCGACATTGGATCGGCATCGGGAACCTGTTTGAAAAAGGAGGAATAGTTGAAACGTGATAGTGCGTCAGCTGCTGAGTTGTATCTGCCGGGAATGAATTCACTGTGTATGTTGAACTGGTGTTGTAAAGACAGTTGTACCAACCTGCGCAGGAAGGACATGACTGCTAGGGACTTGGACCTGCCTCTGTTGATGATGTCTGCCGTGGCCTGGTTATCGGTGGTGAAGACTACGGTTTGTCCTGTCCAGTGGTGGCCCCAGAGTTGTGCGGCTGCCACTATGGGATAAAGCTCAAAGAGGGCAGATGTTTGGGAAAAGCCGGGTATCAACAGTATCTGTTGAGGCCAGGGTCCTGGAAACCAATGATGGCCAAAAATTGCCGCGAAACCTGTGGAGGCTGCAGCGTCAGTCACTACCTGGGGTGAATGGATCGAAACCGTAGGTATAAATAGAGATATGCCATTCCAGGCGGACAAGAATTCCTCCCACATTGATAGGTCCGCTATAGCTGCGGAGTCTAATTTCAAAATCTGATCAGGGTCTTGAGTTTCTGACAGAAATCTCAGCAGGCGTGATACAAATGTGCGGCCTTGTGGGATAATTCGCATAGCGAAGTTGAGCATACCCAGGAGAGACTGCAACTGTTTTTTGGTACAGCCCTTGGTGTGTGTAAACTCGTGAAGGACTGCCCTAATGCGTGTTAATTTGTCGGGGGGGAGACTGGCCTGCATTGCGCAGGTATCCAAGCTGACCCCGAGAAAGGTGATGATGTTTGCTGGACCGTCGACTTTGTGCTCGGCGATAGGAACGTTGAGGTTTCCAAAAATAACTCTAAGTTTGTCGAGATCTGCTGGGGTTTTGTTGGGCGGTTCTATCAGTAGGAAGTCATCTAGGTAATGGATGACTTCATGGCATTGGCCCTTGTGTAATAGTATCCAAACGAGGGACTGTGCGAATGTGTCGAAGAGCCACGGGCTACTCTTCGAACCGAAGGTGAGTTTCGTAGCAAAATAATATGCTTCCTTCCATTTGATGCCATGCCAGCACCAAAGGGATGGGTGGATGGGCAGGAGTTTGAAGGCATCCGATATGTCGGCTTTGGAGAGCCAGGCACCTGTGCCTGCTTTGATGATGGCTTGTATTGCCATGTCAACGGAGGAATATTTTAGGGAAAACTCTGCGGAGGGGATCAGGGAATTGAGACTGGGTATGTGCGAAGAATGAGGCGCAGACAAGTCGTACACCAAACGCAGTTTATTAGAGAATTTGCCCTTGACAAGCCCAATAGGGCTGACTCTCCATGTGCTGAAAGGGGGGCAAGTGAAAGGGCCTATTACGTAGTCTCGATCTACCTCTGCCTGTAAGAGCTGATCTATGGCCTGTTCGTCGATGGCTGCCGAACGAAGATTGGCGCATTCATGAGTACTATGGGGCAGTGCGATGAGGCTGGTGTGAAAGCCTACTGTGAAGCCTTGGATAAGGTAGGTGGCCAGGGAAGGGGTGGGGTGTGAAGTGAGATACAGTCCTAGCCATAAGATGTTGATTCGGCTTAGTCAGGCCCTCTTGTGTTGCTTGACTTCACACAAATTCCTAGGGTGTGCTCTTTGGCATATAGTGCAGATGTGAAGTAGACGGCATTGGCTGAAGTTGCAGGACCCATAGTTGTAGTTGTTACAGATGGCTGCCCCTCCCACGGTTCGGACTGGGCGTCCGAGTTTGTCCACCTGAGGCGTTGGTTCAGGGATTGACTGGCCCTGTACTGTACCTGAGGTAGAGGGGAACTCGAAGGGCCGTCTGATCGCCGTATTGGCACACCAGGTGGCAGTGTGGGTGGAAGACTGGCAAATTGCACACAGAGGTGAGCGTAAGCCGGCAAAGTGGCGGCAGAAGAGCTCTGTGTCCATGAGACTCCAATCTGTGGTGACCTGGTATTGTGCGAATCTGGCGGCGGCCTTGGCTGAGAAGGAACGATGATAATCGTAGAATGCGAAACCTCCATACTTGTGGCCCAAGTCTACCACAGTATGGAGGTATAAGTCCAGCTCTTCCCGCCTGCTAGGGGTGGCTGAGCACAGGACATCTCTGAGCATGCCAAAGGCCAGGGTAAATTCGGGGACTGATAGCTTGCGGTTCAGCCTGGGGTCTTTGGCTTTAAGGACCACCGATATGTCACCCCAGGAGTAGGCCTTATTTTCTGCTAAATCATGCACGGAGATCAGGAGAGAGGCCAGGTTGACGTCCTTGCCGTCTAAAATGTCCTTCCTGATACTGGTTGGGACCAGATGGGAGGGGTAGACAATGGCGCTTGAGCCTGAGGTACCTGTAGGAAGAGGTGTCAAGGTCTGAATTGCCGTTGGGTCGGGGACAGCCGTGGCCGGTCCGGCCTCCAGAAGTGCCACCCTGGCTTGGACGTCTGCCACTGAGGTGGATAGAGATGACACCATCGTGTGTAACTGCGAAATGGCCGATGATATGGACTGGAGGGATGCCTGTTGGGTACTGGGTCCTGCTGCTGATGGGGGGAAGAGGAGTTTGAAGAGCTCGCCTTTCCTCGCTGTGGCGGGGAAGGGGACACCTCTGCGTCTGAGCTCTGCCGTCAGTTTGGGGATAGTCCATCCCCTGAGGGATTGCACGCTGCCGCTTTCTGAAACCGGAGTAGGTGATAGA
Source organism: Lithobates septentrionalis (assembly GCA_037952835.1). NCBI lineage: Eukaryota > Metazoa > Chordata > Amphibia > Anura > Ranidae > Lithobates > Lithobates septentrionalis. The sequence continues at coordinate 1,507,308 of JBBDGP010001470.1, read as the reverse complement.
GGGGCCGTGAAGTCTTCACTGCCGGCCTGGGACATGGTTGCTCTGGTGAGGATCTCGAGCTTTATTTCCTGGTTGACTGTAACCTATTGGGGGTGAGATGAATTTCAAGTTTTTCTTTGATCCGCTGAGTCATACTTACCCGACTTATTCTCCCTTTCCCCCCTTTTTTTTTTTTTTTTACCTGGGGGAATATCGTCCAACCTGGTGCAGGGTGGACCTACTGAACTTTGACTGACCTGAGGAAGATGAAAGGTGACAATTCGTGAAGGGATTGCTAAGTAACTTGGAGCAATGATTTGTATGGTGCTTGCAATTTGTGACAATAAAATGGTTCGAAATGTTTGCCTTGATTGTGAAATGAATGAACTGCATGACAGAGGTGCGGCCTGGTCGTGTCACGATTTGTTCGACCGTGGACCGGACTCTGGAGCATGTATTGAAATGAGGCAACTGAAATATTGGTGCTCCTGGGACGAATCGGTGCTTGTTTGATGCATCTGGATTCGAGTAGGAGTGCAGTATTAAATGAAATGAGAGAAATGATTGTTTTGACCGAGGCTCGAATTGGTTGTGCCGTGTTAGCGACTGGCAACTAACCGAGCTCTGGTGTAGGTATGAAATGTGATCGGAACCAGTGATGCATGCCGTGATGAAGCGGTGCGCCTCGGATGCGACTGGTTTCGAAACGGTGATGCGTTGTGGGAGTGAAATGATAGAAATTGCATGACAGAGATACGGGTCAATCCCTGGTGTCTGCGATTCAGCTATGATCCGGATTTCTGGAGCATGTATCAGAAATGTGGCCAATCCTGGGCACGCCGAGACGAATCGGTGCATTTTCATGCGACTGAATTCCTGTCGGAACGTGATACGTGGGAATGAAATGATAACCATGACAGAGATACAATTGATTGATAAACGTAACTCTGGAGCATGTATAGAAATGAGGCCAATCCTGGGGCACGCCGAGATGAATCGGTGCATTTTCATGCGACTAAATTTATGTCGGAACGTGATACATGGAAATGAAATGATAACCATGACAGAGATACAATTGATTGATAAACTTAACTCTGGAGCATGTATAGAAATTAGGCCAATCCTGGGGCACGCCGAGACGAATCGGTGCATTTTTCATGCGACTGGATTCATGTCGGAACGTGATACATGGAATGAAATGATAACCATGACAGAGATACAATTGACTGATAAACGTAACTCTGGAGCATGTATAGAAATGAGGCCAATCCTGGGGCACGCCGAGACGAATCGGTGCATTTTTCATGTGACTGAATTCATGTCGGGACGTGATACATGGAATGAAATGATAACCATGACAGAGATACAATTGACTGATAAACGTAACTCTGGAGCATGTATAGAAATGAGGCCAATCCTGGGGCACGCCGAGACGAATCGGTGCATTTTTCATGCGACTAAATTCATGTCGGATCGTGATACGTGGAATGAAATGATAACCATGACAGAGGTACAATTGACTGACAATAACATAACTCTGGAGCATGTATAGAAATGAGGCCGTAATAACTGGGGCACACCGGAACGAATCGGCGCACCGTTGGTGCGATTGGATTCAAATCGGAGCGCGGTAGGTGACTGAAATGAGAAATGATTTGAAATGTCAGAAATGAGTTTAGAAATGTTTTCAGAAATGAGAAATGATTTGAAATGTCCGAAATGAGTTTCCTGAAATGTTTTCAGAAAAGAGAAATGATTTGAAATGTCCGAATGAGTTTTTGAAATGGGTTTGATAATTTGCAATTTGCGACTGGCTATGGCTGTTTAGTAATACCGACATGCTAGAAATGAAGCGGCGTCAGCATCGCTGTGCTATCGAATTGTGACATATCGAAAGTACGAGCGATATACATTGCAGTTTGTGCGATGCGGGTGAAACGAAATTTAGAACTCACGGTTTAGTGACATGATATGAAAACGAAAAGTCCGACGGGACCTTACCTGCGACAGCCAAGCCAGACGCGTGGTACGACTATAACGAAAACGCGGACTTCGAAAGTTTTGAGTACGGAGTATCGAATACGGGAACTGCGAGGCAAGAACTTGCGGACGCTGGTATGTCGAATAGTCGGCTTAGTGACGTATATCGCGCACAGGAAACCGACAAGCACCACAGGTGAGCGGTGCTGCTTAAATACCCCCGGGCTCCTCCCATAAATTCAGGCCACCATACTGGCCTTCCTACATATCATGTAGTACAACATCCACTTGTGCGCATCCAATCAATATCCACCAAGCTAAGGGGCTGCCTTCCTCCCTGTGGTCTCCTGGGGTTCCCCAATTCGGTGGATACAGATGAGATGCACACCTACGAAACTAGTGATTTTAATATAAAATGGCTTGGACTACTGTGATGCCACGTATGTAAGCAATATATAAATATAAGACTATTGCTGTATATTTCAGTTCATACTTGGACTATAACCTACCTTTGTATAATTATTGACCTCTGCCTTCTTACTTCTAAAGAAGTGAATGTTCATGAAATGTATCAAGATTCTTCAATGCCTCCACACCTCTGTCGAATTTATGTGGATGTTGTGCAATATACTGTAATATGTATATACTTGCCTTATCACAGTAAATCAAGTAGAAGTGTTGGAAGGTAGGAAGAGAAGTGTGAAGATCACTCTTTGTATATAATATACTCATAACATGTTTTATGATGCTTTTGACTAGTTCCCTCTCTGGACCATTTGTTTTAATTCTTTGCACAGATGTTAAATCTGCATTTTTGGTTAGAAATATTACCTGAAAACAAGAAAATTATATATTTTTTCTGATCACAGAGGCCCTGTACAATTAAAACATCGTAGTTGGAATTTTTTTTTGTTGCATGATATTTATATCAAATCTATATTTTCAGAAAAAATATACTAAAATTAACTTTAATGCACACAAGCACAATTTAATGCTCAATGTCTTTGTACAAAATAAAATATGAAGCAGTGTAGAGTAAATAGATTCCAAAGGTGTCAAGCCTCTAACCCTGTATGCACCCACAAAAATTGCAAAAAAACATGGTACCCAAAATGACCAATAGGTGGCCCTTCAAATGCCTTTACAGGTCATCAGGTTTGAGTAAACCATAAATAATGGCCCTTAGAATTATTTGTCTCACTCTGATGGTTGTGGCAATATACAACATATTACATATGCTGTGTAATTACTGTTTACACACTTGTGCATGCCCTATGCATGCATTTGCCTTTGTAGGTGTGGGCAGGGCAATGAAATTGCTATCAGTTTAACTATCGTTTTCAATAGAATTGGGCAACTGGTGTGTCCTTTTATGGTTACATCAGGGGTCTATTAGACCTCCAATGTCTCCACTGCAGCTAATAAAGCACAGATTGAGATTGATCTTGGAGCACTGTAAAAGTGATTGGGCAGTTATACAGCCACCCAGATCACTTTTATATTACAGCCAGGAGCAAGCTAAACAAAACAGTAACAAGCTCATGGCTGCCTGCTACTGCACATTCAGGCAGATCCATGACTTTTATTAGTTGTTTGTTTAAAACTTTTCAATATCCCTATAGCGATTAGTCATTCTGAGTTGTCCCATTTTCAATGTAATATGATCTGATGTAAAGGAGGACTCTGATGATGACATCTTATGTAAAGGGGGGCTCTGATGGTGACATCTGCTGTAAAGGGCGACTTTGATGGGGACATTTTATGTAAAAGGGGACTCTGATAGTGATGTGATGTAAAGGAGGACTCTAATGATGACATCTAATGTAAAGGGGGACTCTGATGGTGACATCTAATGTAAAGGAGGACTCTGATGGGGACATCTAATCTAAAGGAGCACTCTGATGGGGACATCTAATGTAAAGGAGGACTCTGATGGGGACATCTAATCTAAAGGAGGACTCTGATGGGGACATCTAATGTAAAGGAGGACTCTGATGGTGACATCTAATGTAAAGGGGGCTCTGATGGTGACATCTAATGTAAAGTAGGACTCTGATGGGGACATCTAATGTAAAGGAAGACTCTGATGGGGACATCGAATGTAAAGGGGGGCTCTGATGGTGGCATCTGATGTAAAGGAGGACTCTGATGGGGACATCTAATGTAACCACTTCCCTACCGCACATAGCCAATTGACGTCCTTGACTTTGTGCGGTGATATCTGAATGATGCCTGCAGCTAGAGGCATCATTCAGATATCATTATTTCCAGCCGGCGATTCTGTGCAGCATAAGAATGATCACAGCGGCAGTTCCACCGCTTGTCTGTTCTTATAGGCGACGGGAGGGGACGTCCCCCCCTCCCGCCGCCATCCGGTGCTTCTCTGGGCTCTCCCATGCCATCGGGGGCCCGGAGAAAGAATCGGCCGGCGCCGGATGACTACGATAGAGATTTCCGGTGACCAGATGGTCACCAGTCATCTCTATGACCGTGGGAGGCCCGGGCGTGATGTTATGACGTCACTGATCTCATGCTTTCCAACCTGGAGGAGAGATGTGGGGTCTTATCAACCCCGCATCTCACCATAAAGAGGACCTGTCACAATAGATTCTAGATTCCTATTACAAAGGATGTTCACATTCCTTGTAATAGGAATAAAAGTGATAAAAAAAAATGTAAAAAAAAGTGTAAAAATAAAAAAAATAAGTAAAATAAAAATAATAATAAAAAAAAATTTGCAGGGGGCGTGGCTCGGACATGGACGGGTGAGGACATGTTTGGATAGAGCTCCGGGGCTCGTACCTCCGCTCAGATAATACCCATGAACTAGAGGCTGACAGTGCGGGATGAATACAGGCAACAGGTACCAGACACGCTCCGCAAAAGAGAGAGTACATCCCCGCGTTCTCCAGGGGGACATTCAACAGTATTTCACTATACCTCCACATACTCCCCCTGGTGCTGTATCGGACGCACTGCAGGACCGAGATCAGCGTGACAGTTTGAAAACGCCGGCAGCGGTCTCGCCTCGTGTAACAGGCTTGGAGATAGACTCGGGGATGGAGAACCCGGCGTCTCTGCTGGTGAACCCCGCTCGTGAGCCTGCCTGTGAAACGGCTTTTGCTGGATTGCCGAGAGAGGAAGGAGGTTTAGAGGGAGACATCCGCGGCATCCGAGCACTGCTAAGCACTTTACCTACCTGCCGAGATATTGAAGCTCTGATAATCAGGGTAGAGGAGACACACCGTCAAGACATCCAAGCGGTAAGATCTGAATTAACCACTTTGACAGAGAGAACTAAAGTGGGAGAGGAAACGGTATCCCTAGTGGAACAAAGAGTGGAGACATTAGAAAAAGCATTGACCACCCAGACATCTATGATGGTGGACCTGCAGCTCCACACTGAGGAACTTGAAGACAGAAGCCGCAGGAACAATCTGCGGCTTCGGGGTCTTCCAGAGATACAGGGAACGGAGGATCTCCAGGCAACAGCCATTGCGGTCTTTCAGATAATATTGAAATCTCCTGAAAAGGTGGTAGATATAGACAGAGTACATAGAGCTGCGGGCCCTAAACCAAAAGACTCAGAGAAACCGAGAGACATTGTTTGTCGGATCCACAGCTACCAAGAGAAGGAGAGAATACTTAGAGCAGCGTGGGAGACAGGAGACATTGATTTCAATGGGACCCCTATTAAGATCTTACCAGATGTATGCCGAGCAACCCTTCAGCGCAGAGCCTGTTTACGCCCTATCCTGGACTTAGCTAAAAAACGGGGGTGCACCTATAGATGGGGTTACCCGTTGGCGGTGAGATTCCGTAGAGAAGCGGCCTCATTTTCTGTCTATACACCTGAAGACCTCCCGGGACTATTTACTTTCTTAGATGTCGCCCCTATTCAGATTCCCAATTGGCTTTCATATATTCCTCATATGGGGGGGCGGTTAGATCCCTTGAACAGACAAAGATGGCGGATAGACTCCCAAAGAAACCAACGGCTACCTCAAGGGGGACTTTAAAAGGATGAGGGGGACTATCGACAAATATTGCATAAACTGAGTTGAAGGGGAGAGGGGGGTGGATGGGAGAGGGGGGTGGATGGGATAGATTCGAGATGAAGTAGATCAAGAGGTAAAAGGTAAAGGGAATCAATGGATCCTAATTGAACTTAAGTGTAGGATCGAATATAATAACAGCCACATTTATTTAGAGAGATAGGAGATTAGATTTTTGTTTTTGAATTTCCCATTCCTATTTATTTTATTTTTCCTCTTTCCCCTCTCTCTCCCTTTTCCCTTTTTTTTTCTTTTTATAATATAAGAGTATTTACGTATTATAGAATATAGATCTTTTTGGTTTGGGCTATATCCTCAGGTTGATGGTTTTGGGGGGAGGGAAGGGGGAAAGGAAGGGAACAGAAGGGTGTGGGGAGGGAAGGAAAATGACTCTCTGAGGGTTGGCATTTTAGACTGTGTGCTGTATTTTCCTTTTTTTTATTCTATTTCTTTTTGATTATTTTTTCCTCACTGAGATTTGGTTGAGATTGTATAGAGATATAGCACGTGACACTTGATTGACAATGTATTAGCACAAGCACGTTGATTGCCACACGTTTTTGTTGAGAGGTAGCTGTAGTTTTGGCAGCCCATATGGGTAGGGGGGGGGAGAGGGAGAGGGGACGGAGTTCCCTCTCTCTTCTCCTCCTCTTAACCCCCCCCCCCCCTGCCCTCTGACAAATGACTATGTTCACAAATGTTATAATATTTCTTTTTTTTTTGGTCACTTAATTTTCACTTTTTATTTATTTAATTATTGATTTATTTATTCTTTATTAGTGGGTGCCGTAATAGATATATATTATACATTTTGTTTCCCTCCCCTCTAGGAGCCTTATAAATAGGGATAGTTAAAATATGGTATGAAGTAAAGTGTAGGAAATATTAGTCCCCGCTCTCACCCCCCCTCCCCCCCCCTTTTTTTTTTTTTTTTTTTTTTTTTTTTTTGTATATCTAGAGCTATACCTTTAGGATAGGCTGAATCAGAATAGGCAGCAAAGTCAGCTGCTAGGTCTCAATTAGGGAATTTAGAAAGCTCCCTCCCCCCCTTTTTTTTTTTTTTTTTTTTCCTCTCCCCCCCATTGCTGGTCAGCCCTGGTCTTAAAAACGCCCAACTACTAAAAGGAGAGATGGCCCTGGAGCTCTTCATCCGACCATCTCTGGCCACAACCCCGGATAAGCTGACGCTCAGATACCGAATTTAAGCGGTGAGCGTTTATTTAGCAATATATTGCTATTTTTTTTTAATTTTTTTTTTTTTTTTTTTTCCTTTCTTTTTGTCGGTGTTTTTTTTTTTTTTTTTTTTTTTTTTTTTTAGAGCCATTCCATGGAGACTTTAAAAATCATATCATTAAATACCAAGGGCCTGAACACCCCAGAAAAAAGGCGGATACTTTTTCATGACTTGCGGCGTTATGGATCAGACGTGGTATTTATACAGGAGACCCACTTTAGACAAGATAAAATACCTACCTTAAAAAGTCGGGCATTTCCGTCAGTCTATCATGCCGCAAATCAAAATGCAAAATCGAAGGGAGTCTCTATTCTCCTCTCAAATAGACTACCTTGGTTCTTTACGGATATGATTAACGACCCTGAGGGGCGTTTCTTGTTTGTAAAGGGCAGGGTAGGTGATGTTTGTATCACATTGGCAACATTGTATGCCCCCAACGAACATCAAGAGATTTTTTTGGGTAAGGCGCTTAAGCAATTGATTAAATTTACAGAGGGTCAGCTGATCATTGGTGGAGACTTAAATGTTTCATTGAATCCAGCCGAAGATACCTCCTCTGGAGTATCATCATTTCCTTATAACGCCCGTAATCGCATAGCTAAAATTCTCCACAAAAGTCAATTGACTGATATATGGCGTGTACTCCACCCCACAGAAAAAGATTACACCTTTTTTTCACCGCCCCATAAATCTTATTCCCGCATAGACTATTTTCTCGTCCCACATGCCCAACTCCATTCAGTGCGTGAGGTCAATATTGGCTTGATTACTTGGTCAGACCACGCACCTATTTTCATGACATATGATTTACAGGATATTCAGAATAGGAGATCAACTCAGTGGAGACTGAATGAAAGTCTCTTACAGGACCCAGAAGTTTTAGAAGATGTAACCAAAGAACTAGATTTCTATTTTTCTACTAACGACACCCCAGATTGCGATCCAGGAATTATATGGGAGGCACATAAAGCAGTCATTAGAGGAGTATTAATCAAACATGGGGCTAGGATTAAACAAAAGCGGGGGGAACAATTAAAAATATTATTAGAAGAATTAGCTAAGCTAGAAACCTGTCATAAACGGACTTTGTCACCGTCGGTGGGGAGGGAGCTTCACGCCAGGAGAACACAAATCTCAGACTTGCTGCATTACAGGGCTAAAGCGGCATTACAGGTTTGCAGGAAATTCTCGTATGAGTCTGGCGACAAATGCGGAAGTTTCCTAGCTAAAACATTACGAGAACAGAAACGGATGAATTATATACCTCATCTTCTTTCAGCTAATAAGGACAGGATTACAAAGCCATATGACATAGTGGGGGAATTCCAGGAATATTATAAGTCATTATATAACCTACAGACTAGGTCACCTTCCCAAGTCCAAATAGATATGTATCTGTCTCGGTCACTAATGCCTCGGCTGGCAGAGACAGATAGGGATAACATGGAAAAACCTATTACAATGGAAGAACTTCAGAGAGCAGTAAAGATAACTAAATTGAATAAGGCTCCGGGCCCTGATGGGCTGACAGCTCAATATTACAAAACCTTGCTCCCCTCACTAGCTTCATATATGCTCAAATTATTTAACGCGCTTGGATCATCAGCAACATTCATAAGGGATACAATTTTAGCACACATTTCGGTAATACCGAAAGAGGGAAAAGATCCGACTTCCAGTGGAAGCTACCGCCCAATCTCTTTACTTAACGTAGATTTTAAGCTTTTCACAAAAATCTTGGCTAATAGAATTCAACAATACATTCCAAATTTGATACATCTGGACCAAGTGGGATTCGTTCCAACACGCGAAGCAAAAGATAATACAACAAAAGTTCTTAATCTTCTTCATGTAGTGAAAAATTTTCAGACCCAATGTGTGTTTTTGAATACAGATGCGGAGAAAGCCTTCGACAGGGTAAATTGGAATTTTATGTTAACAGTTTTGCGATATGGAGGATTCGGGGATAAAATGCTGCAATGGATTGTCTCTATCTATTCTTGCCCGACAGCTCGTGTCCGGGCAAATGGAGTATTATCAGAAACCTTCCAGATCGCAAACGGGACACGTCAGGGATGCCCCCTTTCACCACTCCTTTTTGCCCTGTCGTTGGAACCATTTCTCTGCACTATACGTTTAAATCAAGATATTACAGGAGTAAAGGTAGGAGAAGCACAATATAAGATCTCGGCCTACGCAGATGATATGATGTTTTCTTTGACGAACCCCCTAGTTACGATCCCTAACTTAATGAAGGAGTTTGAGAAATACAGCCAATTATCCAATCTTCGTATTAATTTTACTAAGTCGGAGGCAATGGGGGTTAATTTCCCTCAAACGTCAATTGAACAATTGAAAAAAATTTTTAAATTTAAGTGGACGGATAAGGCACTTACATACCTGGGCACGCTGATGGTGCCCAATATTGATAAGATCTTCGGGTTAAATTTCCCCCCATTGCTGCAAGGACTAAAGATATTACTAGACAGATGGAAATTGGGTTTACACTCATGGATAGGACGTTGTAATATTGTTAAGATGAGTGTTCTCCCCAAATTTCTTTATCTTCTACAAGCACTACCAATAAAGATCCCAGCTACTTATTTTAAACAGTGCCAAAAGCTGATTTTTGATTTCATATGGGCGGGTAAGCAACCACGACTACGTCGCAATCAATTAACTCTCCCAAAGAAACAGGGGGGACTGGCGGTGCCAGACATACGCAGATATCATCGGGCTATACATCTTAGCAGAGTAGTGGACTGGAACAGACATAGAGAGTCTAAACTTTGGGTACAGATAGAATATGCCCAGTCGCCTGTCTTATTAGGAAGAGTTCCCTGGTGTTTGGCACATGCCCCCAAAGAGCTTATTAAACATCCACTGATAGGAAATACTCTTAAAATCTGTGCGGTTTTGTTTCCTACCATTGGCGTAATACCCGAGACATCCCCCTTATACCCAATAATTGGGAACCCCCTGTTTCCCCCTGGAAACGAAGATAAAGCGTTTAAACATTTAACAAATATGGGGGGTACACAAGTGTCTACTTATATAAAAGGAGGGACTTGGTTAACAGTTACAGAGATGATGGAGTTATTTAGACTTAGATTCTGGAGTGCTCTCCAGATCTCTCACTTTCTTGGCTCCCTCTCAGACCCAAGGAAGTTTGAAAGGCCCCTTGGTAGTTTTGAGAAGATGTGTTCAGAGAGGGGAGCAAAATCGCATACTCTATCAGCGAATTATGAAATATTAAATGTAGCGAGAGAAACCGACTCCTTAAAATGTGTGCGGGACTGGGAACGAGAGTTGGGAAGGAACTTTAGTACAAAGGAGTTGCGACAAATTATTAGGTTTACACACGAATCTTCTATTTGTGTGAAAACCCAGGAGACCAATTTTAAAATCTTGACTCGATGGTACAGGACACCAGAGAGATTGAAGAAGTTTTTTTCCAACTCTTCAGAGCTTTGCTGGAGATGTCATGTTGATAGAGGCACAATGTTGCATATCTTTTGGGATTGTCCTAAACTGAAGAATTTCTGGGCAGAGATCAGACATATTCTCCAGACTGTCACTAACTATAGGATACCGGAAGATCCAGTCTTTTTCCTTCTTCATGGGTCTCAGATATCAGAAAAGGCATATAAGAAATCTGTGATACGACATCTATTAGATGCCGCAAAGGCTTGTGTTCCCCTGGCGTGGAGATCAACGTCACCACCGACAATAGAGATGTGGCTGCGTAAAGTGAGAGAGATTAATAAATTGGAAGAGCTGGTTCTCTCTGCGCGAAATCAACAGGAAAGATATTCCGAGACCTGGTCTCACTGGAACTCTTTCCTGACCTCGGAAGAGGGAAGGATCCTCTATGAAGGAAACTAAAATGGTTAAAGTAGTTATTCAAGGGGGATACCTTGATTTACCTGTGTTCTCTTTTTGTGGGATGCAAAGGCCCTTGAGAGATATTTCCATGGACTGGCTCTCCCCCTTTTTTCTTTTTTTTTTTTTTTTTGGGGTGCGTTTGTTTTGTTTTATATAGGGGTATAAAAATGACTGGGACCGGCTCGAGACTATAAAGGAGGCAGGGTAATAGTTGAGTAGGAGCTATTATTGACATAGACTTAATTTCTGTTAGATGATATGAAACTGTGTTTTAAGTATGTCTAAAAATGTTAATGTTTGAGACTTTCCTATTGTTTTTTTTTTTTTGTGTTCTCGAGCATGTCCTATGTTTAAAAATAAATAAAGTGTAAAAAAAAAAAAAATTTGCAGTATTCAGTTTAGCATTGTCCTGCTGAAATATGTAGGGTCTTCTCTGAAAAAGACATTGTCTGGATGGGAGCATATTCTGCTGTAAAGCCTGGATATATCATTTAGTATTGGTGCCTTTCCAGATGTGCAAGCTGCCTATTCCATACGAATGCAGGCTTTTGAACTGCTGTTAACAAGCTAGAAGGTCCTTCTCCTTTTTAGTCTGGAGGAAGCGGCACCCATGGTTGCCAAAAAGAATGTCAAATTTTGATTTGTCTGACCACAGAACAGTTTTCCACTTTGCAGCAGACCATTTTAAATGAGCTTTAGCCCAGAGAAGATGGGAGCGTTTCTGGATCATGCTTTACCTTACATTTTTGGATGGCATGGCAAATTGTGTTCACAGACAGGGATTTTTGGAAGTATTCCTGAGCCCATGCAGTGATGCCCATCATAGAATCATGCCTGTTTTTAATGCAGTGTCGTCTCATATTAGAGATATGTTAGATTTTTCTGCACGTGCCTATGAATCTCTCTGTACTTGCAGAGTCCTTGTCACAAGGCATATAACAGGTCTTTATAGCTCAACTTAACATTATATAGGGATCTGTGCATGTCAGAAACTTCTAAAAGAACCTCCCCAATTTTCTTCAAGCCAAATTCAATTTGCCATAATGCATTTGCGTTTGGTTTTAAAACATTTTTTTTCAAAGATTGGTATTGATTACAGCTCAGAGGGGCCACCCTGAAAAGAGATTCTCATGTTTCTTATACATATGCAAACTCTTTTATGTACTATATTGAGAATGAGCATATTTATACTAATGCTTTTATGTAGATACCGTATTTATCGGCATATAACACGCACTTTTTTCCCCTGAAAATCAGGGGAAAATCGTGGGTGCGTGTTATAGGCCGATCCCCGCCGATTTCTGTGTCATCGGAGCGATCGCAATTGTCGCGGTTGTCGCCGACATACACAGCCGTGGGTAGATTCAAAAATGGCGCCGAGACTGCAGGGAGCCGAGATACACATACCCGAGTATGGCGCTGTCACGCCCAGTCCCGCCCCTGGACCTGTGTTATGTCCATCATAGGGCGTGACTGGGCGTGACTGTGAGCGGCGCCGAAAAAAGCCGAGAACACATTTGGGTATGTGTATCTCGGCTCTTGTCGGATCCGAGATACACATGCCCGAGTGTTCTCGGCTTTTTTATGTACTATATTGTGTACTATTTTTGCACTGGGGCAAAGCTGCACTGGGGCAAAGCTGCACTGACAAGGCTGCACTGGGGCAAAGCTGCACTGACAAAGCTGCACTGACAAAGCTGCACTGACAAGGCTGCACTGATAAGGCTGCACTGACAAGGCTGCACTGACAAGACTGCACTGGGGCAAGGCTGCACTGACAAGGCTGCACTGGGGCAAAGCTGCACTGAGGCAAGGCTGCACTGACAAGGCTGCACTGGGGCAAAGCTGCACTGAGGCAAGGCTGCACTGACAAGGCTGCACTGACAAGGCTGCACTGGGGCAAAGCTGCACTGGGGCAAAGCTGCACTGACAAGGCTGCACTGGGGCAAAGCTGCACTGACAAAGCTGCACTGACAAAGCTGCACTGACAAGGCTGCACTGACAAGGCTGCACTGACAAGGCTGCACTGACAAGACTGCACTGGGGCAAGGCTGCACTGACACTGAAAAGGCTGCAGATGGACAGATAAGGCTGCATTGATGGGCATTTTAATGTAAGTTTTTTTTTCCCTTAAACTTCCCTCCTAAAAAATCTTTTTCCTTAAAATTCTCTCCTAAACTTGGGGTGCGTGTTATACGCCGGCGCGTGTTATACGCCGATAAATACGGTATATTGATGATATATTTTCCATATTGGGTGAGGCTGGGGTGCAATATGATACAATATCATTATTACAGTTTCATGAACAACTGAATGACATTTTCAGGCGTACAGTGTAAAGGTATCTTAAAGGGACCTTAGGAGGGAAGTGAGGCCCTTTCTTGGGCACACACAACTCCTTAAGTGATGGAGCTCCGATAGTGATTTATATACAGAACTCACCAATTGCAACCAGTTGTTACATTACACTTGCTTCCACCCACCAGGGCCAGGTTAAGAACATCTTGGGCCAGGTGCTGAGGATTTTGGTGGGGCTTTTTATAAAAATAAATAAAATAAAAATGCAAACAAGTTTTTGTTATAACAAATTAAATTAAATAGAGAGCGTGAGGATGAGAGAGAGAGAGAAACAGGATGAGAGAGGAGTGAGGGGTAAATGAGTGAGGATGAGAGAGAAAGGATGAGCATGCGCGGGAGTGACAGCAACGCAGCCTGGCCAATGCAAGCGACCAAAGGCACAGAACCCGGAAGGAAGACCAGGTGAAGATGGAAGCGCCCGGGACCCACCGGATTGATCACAGTGCAGCTCTGGAGGGCTCAGTCTGACAGCTAAGTGTACCCAATGTACTAATATACTGTGCATACTTGTACATTATGGCATACCCTACCTCAAGGAAGTTTACTACCGCTTTAATATCCCAGGAGCCTCTCATGGGGCCCCCTACTGACCCGGTGGCCCTTGCGCAGTGCCCAAGTGCATAGTTGCCAACGTTTCAAAAATATTTTCAGGGACACTTATTTTACCAGTGGTATATTAAGAGTAGCTGACATCCCCTATGTTCGTCTATACAGCACAGTAGTAATCACAAAATTAAATGAGTACTAATAATTAAATTTGGTACAAGAGGAATCAGAGGGCTCTGCTCATTAGAGCTTACAATCTAAAAAGGAAGGGTCAATTGATACAAAAGGTAATAGCTTACCGGGATGAGCTGATGGGAGGAAGTAAAACAGTGTTAAGAAGCAGGATAAGCTTCTTTAAAGAGAAGGGTTTTCAGGGATCGTCTAAAGAGGGATAGATTATGGGACAGTCGGACAGATTGGGGTAGAGAGTTCCAAAGGATAGGAGAAGCTCTGGAGAAATCCTGGAGGCGAGCATGGGAGGAGGTGACAAGGAAGCTAGAGAGCAGGAGGTCTTGGGAGGACCGAAGAGAGTGGCTTGGTTGGTATTTTGGGACTAGGTTAGTAATGTAGCTGGGGGCAGAGTTATGGATGGTTTTGTAAATTATTGTTAGTACTTTGAATTTTATTTGTTGGGTGAGTGCAAGCCAGTGGAGGGATTGGCAGAGAGGGATGGAGGACATTGAATGGTTGGTAAGGTGGATGAGTCTTGCAGCGGCATTCATTCATGGACTGAAGGGGGATAGTCTATGCAATGCTTACTGCCCTCTGAAAAGTGATCTGTGGTGGATTGCTTTTCAATGAGTGGTATAGCAGAAGCTGACAGGTGTTCATGAAGTGCTACTGCCGCCTCCTTTTTTTTTTTTTTTACATTGCTGAATGGTAGTTTTACATTGTTGGACTATGATGCTACTGTAAGCAAGTTTGGCTTGCAGTTGCAGAGTGGCCCCATTAAAATCAATAGGCGAGTTTGACAGGCGGTGCTGCCTGTCAAACTCTGCAGGCTTCAAGCTGTCCATTGAGCTCAGTGACAAGAAGTGAAGAGAGGCACTGTGAGCTCATCCTCTCAGTCTGCTGCAAATAGAGTTTGCCAGCTTGTATTTAAACTGGCCGCTCTGTATGTACAGTGGGGACAGGAAGTATTCAGACCCCCTACATTTTTCACTCTTTGTTATATTGCAGCCATTTGCTAAAATCATTTAAGTTCATTTTTTTCCTCATTATTGTACACACAGCACCCCATATTGACAGAAAAACACAGAATTGTTGACATTTTTGCAGATTTATTAAAAAAGAAAAACTGAAATATCACATGGTCCTAAGTGTTCAGACCCTTTGCTGTGACACTCATATATTTAACTCAGGTGCTGTCCATTTCTTCTGATCATCCTTGAGACGGTTCTACACCTTCATTTGAGTCCAGCTGTGTTTGATTATACTGATTGGACTTGATTAGGAAATCCACACACCTGTCTATATAAGACCTTACAGCTAACAGTGCATGTCAGAGCAAATGAGAATCATGAGGTCAAAGGAACTGCCTGAAGAGCTCAGAGACAGAATTGTGGCAAAAACATTTCTGCTGCACTTAAAGTTCCTAAGAGCACAGTGGCCTCCATAATCCTTAAATGGAAGATGTTTGGGACGACCAGAACCCTTCCTAGAGCTGGCCGCCCGGCCAAATTGAGCTATCAGGGGAGAAGAGCCTTGGTGAGAGAGGTAAAGAAGAACCCAAAGATCACTGTGGCTGAGCTCCAGAGATGCAGTCAGGAGATGGGAGAAAGTTGTAGAAAGTCAACCATCACTGCAGCTCTCCACCAGTCGGGGCTTTATGGCAGAGTGGCCCGACGGAAGCCTCTCCTCAGTGCAAGACACATGAAAACCCGCATGGAGTTTGCTAAAAAAACACCTGAAGGACTCCAAGATGGTGAGAAATAAAATTCTTTGGTCTGATGAGACCAAGATAGAACTTTTTGGCCTTAATTCTAAGCGGTATGTGTGGAGAAAACCAGGCACTGTTCATCACCTGTCCAATACAGTCCCAACAGTGAAGCATGGTGGTGGCAGCATCATGCTGTGGGGGTGTTTTTCAGCTGCAGGGACAGGACGACTGGTTGCAATCGAGGGAAAGATGAATGCGGCCAAGTACAGTGATATCGTAGAAGAAAACCTTCTCCAGAGTGCTCAGGACCTCAGACTGGGCCGAAGGTTTACCTTTCAACAAGACAATGACCCTAGGCACACAGCTAAAATAACGAAGGACTCCGTGACTGTTCTTGAATTGCCCAGCCAGAGCCCTGACTTAAATCCAATTGAGCATCTCTGGAGAGACCTAAAAATGGCTGTCCACCAACGTTTACCATCCAACCTGACAGAACTGGAGAGGATCTGCAAGGAGGAATAGCAGAGGATCCCCAAATTAAGGTGTGAAAAACTTCTTGCATCTTTCCTAAAAAGACTCATGGCTGTATTAGATCAAAAGGATGCTTCTACTAAATACTGAGCAAAGGGTCTGAATACTTAGGACCATGTGATATTTAAGTTTTTCTTTTTTAATAAATCTGCAAAAATGTCAACAATTCTGTGTTTTTCTGTCAATATGGGGTGCTGTGTGTACATTAATGAGGAAAAAAATGAACTTAAATGATTTTAGCAAATGGCTGCAATATAACAAAGAGTGAAAAATGTAAGGGGGTCTGAATACTTTTCATCCCCACTGTAGATTCTGACAGGCTGCGCAAGGAGCACAGATCATGACCCTCGAAGTAGTTTTTTTTTGGCAAATGGGCCTATCTTAATGTAAGGGGCCTGGAGCTGCAGCTCCAAAAGCCCCTATGTTAATCCGGCCCTGCCACCCATGGGTGTAGCGGGAAGGGGTGCAGGAGTCGCCATAGCGACCCCGCGTCCAGGGGGCCCGCAGCTCCCTGCTATGAGCTATCATCTAACATGAGGTAGGGGGAGGGGGTGCTGCGCTAACCAAAGACAGGTAACTCGGGTATAGAGGGTCTCTAAAGGGGGTGGTCCGGAAAAAGATCAAGGGGATGCTGATATCATGCTGCTGTTCCCATAATCAAATGAGTTTTGGTGCATGCAGCTGTCCATTTTTAGTTTCCACGTTTCTTCTCCATTACGGTAGCGCAGGAATACCTTTATCACATATCATCTAACATGATCACGAATTAGCAACTAAAATAAGGGACGTGTTATCGATGCTTGCTGCTGGAAGTGTGCTCACACTGCTGATAATGGCAGGGGGACAGTGAGCTGCCACACAGACACACAGCAAGGACATGAGGAGCCGGGACAGGACTTCAGTAACTTAGATAAGAGACATGCTGCTGTGCTGGGAGTGTTCTCTGCTGTGGGGACAGGTACAGC
This sequence comes from Lithobates septentrionalis, assembly GCA_037952835.1. Classification (NCBI taxonomy): domain Eukaryota; kingdom Metazoa; phylum Chordata; class Amphibia; order Anura; family Ranidae; genus Lithobates; species Lithobates septentrionalis. Next base: position 1,489,896 of record JBBDGP010001470.1, on the reverse strand, counting down.
ACACACACTGCCCTCCCACAGCACCTGTCCTGCCTGCCAACACTTACAGCCAGTTAGAAAAGTTGAGGGAGCGTAGCGTGTCATTACTAGGATGCTGGGAGGAGGAGAGGCATGTCATGTGTAATTATCAGGATGAGGGCACTTATTACCTGGGGGGGGGCATCTATCATTCCTTAGAGGGGGACCAAACAGGTGTGACAGCGTTTGTTTTACAAAAAACACTCCTCACAGCATCTCCTTGGATCTCATGCACAGGATAGGGGAGGTCTCACAGCACTTGATATCCAGTAATTCCTTCCAATAGATCTTTAGATATCCTCCTCTCAATATGTTTTTTTTAATACAGGCGCTGTCAGACCTGTTTGGTCTTCTTTTAAAGCGGAGTTCTAAGGAAAAGGGGAAGCTCCGCTTATCTACCTCCTCACTCCCTCCGCTGCCACATATGGCACCTTTCGGGGGGGAGGGGAGAGCAAGTACCTTTTTTTTTTTACAGGTACCCGCCCCCACTTCCGGGGGCTTATACCATAGCGGGATCACAAAGAAGTCTGGCCCCCTCCGCCTTCCCCCCCGCCATTCCATTCAAAGCACAGCACGCTTCGCTCATGCGCAGTAGGGAACCGGCTGTGAGGCCACACGGCTTCACTGCCGGTTTCCCTTAGAAGTAATGGCTACGGCAGCAACCGAGAGCAGATGGAAAAATCAGCTGGGATGCTGCCATTGCGGGCTCCCTGGACAGTTAAGTGTCCATATATTAAAAGTTAGCAGCTACAGTATTTGTAGCTGCTGACGTTTATTTTTTTCTGAAGGAGCCTGGGTAATGCTAGGGAGTTTGATCACGGTGCACCTAGGTTTTGTTTGCCAGAGCACCCGTGTCACTACATACTGCTCACTGACTACCCTGTCTCTACATACTGCTCACTGACTTCCCTGTCACTACATACTGCTCACTGACTTCCCTGTCACTACATACCGCTCACTGATTTCCCTCTCACTACATACCGCTCACTGACTTCTCTGTCACTACATACCGCTCACTGACTTCCCTGTCACTATATACTGCTCACTGACTTCCCTGTCACTATAAACTGCTCACTGACTTGTCTGTCACTACATACTGCTCACTGACTTGTCTGTCACTACATACTGCTCACTGACTTGTCTGTCACTATATAATGCTCACTGACTTGTCTGTCACTATATAATGCTCACTGACTTCCCTGTCACTACATACTGCTCACTGACTTCCCTGTCACTATATTATTATTATTATACAGGATTCATATAGCGCCAACAGTTTTCGCAGCGCTTTACAGCATGAGGGCAGACAGTACAGTTACAATACAAATCAATACAGGAGGGATCAGAGGGCCCTGCTCGTTAGAGCTTAAAATCTAGAAGTATATACTGCTCACTGACTCTACATACTGCTCACCCACATGGTAGTACACCAAGAACCACTGTCCCTGTCCCATTTTTATCAGCTATTCCCATGTCAGGAGATACTGACGGAATCTACTTGACTGCCCAGGTATTACCTACGGCTCACTGACCAACCTACTGTTACATACTGCTCTACTGACTGACACTGCCCGCTTTTAAGGTAGTGTAAGTTTATAATTTTACAGTGACATTTGTTTTTTTGTATTTAATAAAGTTTTCTGTCAGAAACCATTTAATCAGACCAGGACAGAAGTACAGTTAAATCATACTTGTTTAATAATAAAAGTAAAAAGAACAAATGTAGTCAAAACATAGCTAGAGTTCAGTAACCGGAACGGATAGTCAGCCAAGCCAGAAGTCAGGGATCAACGTAGAGAAACAGCAAGCAGGATCTGGAGCCAGAAGGGATTTCAGCAAAGCAAGTCTTTTAACAGGAACACAGGAGAGCATTTCTGTGATGTTGATCAAGGTGAAGGCAGAGTTCCTCTGGACTGGATGGCTTAAGTAGGCAGGACTGACAAACAGGATATCATCAACAGCTGAGTAACTGTGGAGAGAGATGAGAGCTGGCCATTAGCCGACCGTTGAGCGGCCAGCTCAGAGAAGGAAGGGCCGAGTCCAGCCCTGACATTTTCCTTACTATTTAGTTGGGCCTTACTAGTTAATTTAATTTAAGATAAAAAAAGTTGCCTAACGCTGGTGATCTTTGACCTCTTTCATATTGTTCAGGTAGATCTCCACATTTCAAAGGTTGCCCACCCCTGTTCTAGGGTATTCAAAAGATTTTGGAGAAACTATCCACATTTTGACATACCTCTCCAATTATTTTTAATTAACCTCTCAACATGTAAATAAAGGTCTGAACATCTTTAGCTACTTGGAGTATCTTAGCGCGCAATGGAAGTTGAGGGTGGTAGTGTGTGTGTGTGTGTGTGTGTGGGGGGGGGGGGGCAGTTCAACTTTTGCATCAGGGTCCGCAAGCTTCAAGCTATGCTTCTGCTGCCACCCACCAAGTGTGTTCATGTCTGTGCCACATAGCCAATTGGCATAGGTTGAAGGAGATACATGATACATACCAAGCAGAAATGGATCGTTGTTATCCTCTTGAGATAAAAACATGAGGACAGGACAAACCCATTCCTGTGACACAGAATAGACTTCCTTTTGTGTCATAATTCCATCCCTAATCTAATAAAATGTGTGAAATAATTTACGGTACACATTATTTAAAAAATATAGTGTATATTGGTTTATTGTACAGCTAACATACAGGATTTTCAGAATTTAATTTAGCGCCTTTGCATTGATATACACTACCGTTCAAAAGTTTGGGGTCACCCAAACAATTTTGTGTTTTCCATGAAAAGTCACACTTATTCACCACCATACGTTGTGAAATGAATAGAAAATAGAGTCAAGACATTGACAAGGTTAGAAATAATGATTTGTATTTGAAATAACATTGTTTTTACATCAAACTTTGCTTTCATCAAAGAATCCTCCTTTTGCAGCAATTACAGCATTGCACACCTTTGGCATCCGTCCACAACACTTTTTTCCAGTCTTCCTCTGTCCAATGTCTGTGTTCTTTTGCCCATCTTAATCTTTTTCTTTTATTGGCCAGTCTCAGATATGGCTTTTTCTTTGCCACTCTGCCCTGAAGCCCAAAATCCCGCAGCTGCCTCTTCACTGTAGATGTTGACACTGGTGTTTTGCGGGTACTATTTAATGAAGATGCCAGTTGGGGACCTGTGAGGCGTCTGTTTCTCAAACTAGAGACTCTAATGTGCTTATCTTCTTGCTTAGTTGTGCAACGCGGCCTCCCACTTCTTTTTCTACTCTGGTTAGAGCCTGTTTGTGCTGTCCTCTGAAGGGAGTAGTACACACCGTTGTAGGAAATCTTCAATTTCTTTGCAATTTCTTGCATGGAATAGCCTTCATTTCTAAGAACAAGAATAGACTGTCGAGTTTAAGATGAAAGTTCTCTTTTTCTGGCCATTTTGAGCGTTTAATTGACCCCACAAATATGATGCTCCAGAAACTCAATCTGCTCACAGGAAGGTCAGTTTTGTAGCTTCTGGAAGGAGCTAGACTGTTTTTAGATGTGTGAACATGATTGCACAAGGGTTTGCTAATCATCAATTAGCCTTCTGAGCCAATGAGCAAACACATTGTACCATTAGAACACTGGAGTGATAGTTGCTGGAAATGGGCCTCTATACACCTATGTAGATATTGCACCAAAAACTAGACATTTGCAGTTAGAATAGTCATTTACCACATTAGCAATGTATAGAGTATATTTGTTTAAAGTTAGGACTAGTTTAAAGTTAGCTTCATTTAAAAGTACAGTGCTTTTCCTTCAAAAATAAGGACATTTCAATGTGACCCCAAACTTTTGAACGGTAGTGTAGGTGGGTAAATACTATTTACAGTAAATAAAATAAGGTCTGATTATGTTATTGCCCCCCGCTGGAGTTGAGGACCCTGCAAATCAATACACTCTAAATGCAGGGCACTGTGGTGATGCCCCACACCCAGAGTATGTCCTCAGTTTTCAGGGTTGAATGCATAATGCCCACAACCTGGATAAAATAGCAGCTTTGTTAAATTGGACAAAGTCGCCTGTATGTAAATAGATTTGTGGATAAACAGATTTATTATTAAGTCAATGACCTGGAACATGTTTACTGCGATTCAATGACCAAGTTATAAAGAAAACATGTATGACAGTCTTATAGTTTGCAACCTAAAAAGGTCAGCAATGGAAGCTCAAATATTTATTTTCTCTGAGATTTTTTTTATGGACTGACAAAAGTGTGCTCTTTCCAGAACGGGCAAGGTTGTGGTGGTGAGGCAGGTGGTCTTGCACATGCAGCAGTAAGAGAATGAGGGAGTAAAAGGGCTAAATTAGTATCAGTGAGATCTTTATACACTGGATGCTCTCCATTAGCACCCATTCCTCTCATTTAAAAAAAGGATTTTTCACAAATGCACATTTCACTTGCCTTGGGACTTCCAAGCAAGCAAATCCCCATTCATTTTAAAGAAGAAGAAAAATGCAAATAGTAGTGTGGAGTAAACATTGTGGTGTCCAGGAAAATAGCCGTATCCAACCTCCCTTGAATGAATAAATGGGTCCCTTTATTTTTATTGTATGTATGTTTACTACATTAGTCCATAATGCAGAGGAAATGCAGAAACAATGTCCCTGTTGGGGGGATTTTTCCATAGATTCCTGTCCTGACAAGAAGCAAAGTGAATTTCTCCAGAGAAAATACAGACAAAAGTAAAAACCTTACAGAGAATCTAGTCTTTCCTTGCTCTGTCCAAGATTAAGTAAAAAGTTTTGGCTGGAGTTGGGCTTAATTATATCATGACAGTGCTAGAAAAATCTCCAAAATCTAGGAGCTGGCTTCAAAAAAGGAGGCAACAACAATGTGAGTTTGATCTAATGAATGCAATGCTCAACCCCTACAGCAGCCATACAAATTTCTCTAGCCCCCTTCCCATACACACAACAGCAATTTTATATACAGTATAGGAAATGTGTAGTGGTTTTGTACTTACCCTGTTTTTATGATGTAGCGGGACCCCCAATCGAGGCCAGCAGTTTGTAGGTCCCAAGGTCTTTTCCCAATATCACCCCACAGCCAGGCACACATGCAAGTTCTCTCTCTCTCTACTCAAGAAAACAGTCTAGGGGGTTGGTTTTTTTGTTGTTTTATTTTTTGGGATGGGGATTGGGGAAAGTAGGATGCTCCAATAATTTCCTATAACGAAACTTGCATCTTAAAAAGTTAGAACTCTCTGAACTTAGAACACTGTCCTTTTGTAGCAGAAAGTGGACATGTTCTGAAAAACAGTATTGAGGAGGTTTAACCTTCCTCGGTGAACAGTCCAAACATGCATTTATCAGATTGATGAGATATGTTCTCTTATTTCTCCTACTTGAAAATAAATTATTGATTACTTACAGTTAGACAGTGCGACCCCTGTTGTTTTGTTATTGGCTTTGAAACACTGCTGAAGTTGTCCATCTCACAAATGAGGGGATAAGCATGAACATCTATGTCTCTGTTCCTAATAGACCCCACTAGCAGCAGCTAAAACACCAGAAGATTTCTGAGATTTTATTGAACTTCATCAGAGCTTTGCCTATGTATGTATCAAGGTGTATCATTTTAAGTAATACAAATCTAAAGGGTTGGTTCCCCAGAACTAATATTTCAGCCTTGGATGAACACTGGTGGTTTTAATCATCTCTTGAGAATGCCAGTAAACATCATACTAAAGTGTGTAGTGACATGGGACAGTACTTTTACAGAGGGACTCTGTATAACCAGTTACTGCACATGGTATAGGCTGATCTCTAAGCCAGGAAACCACCATAATGTATTTTTGTTTGTTTTTTTTGAGTAAAAGATTGATTCAGCTTGCTGACATGTGGCTAAATATCTAATTATAAGTATCAAAGCAACAGCGAAACTACCCTTCACTTTAGGGTTCCCTATCCATTTCAAATGCAAATGCTTAAAGTCCTCATAATCTGGCCTTGACCTCCTTAATTTACTCCCCTTATTAAAATGTTTTCTCGGCATCTTGAAAATAGGAAGCAGATCTACGAGCGCCCTTGGCTGAGGCAACTTGGCAACAGACATGGATGACTCCCAAATACTGGTCTTAGAACACCTATACCCAGAAAACAAATTTCAAACTTCTTCCCAGATAGTACATAGTAAATAGTGGAAACCAAGTACTATTTCCCTGAATGTTTTTAGGGGATGCTCGCACTCAGGGACCTTTTTACACATCTGATGATAATGCCCAACAGTCCACAAATTGTGGACCATAGTATACCACATTATAGCTATAATTCTAGATAAGGTGCTAGCAAGAGAGCCCGTGAGGCATTATTTAAAGAGATCCTGTCACCAGAAAAATCTTTCCATAAGATTTTATACGCATTTAACATTTTTAGGCATGTTATTTACCTGTAATCGCCTCACTTGTGTAGACTGCTGCTGGGTGCCACCATCTTGGATGGTGACACTCTATAGCATTCTTCTTCAGTCCTCCCTAGAAGGTTCATAAAAGGTTATGTGGGGATTTGAAGGGAAGAGCAGATGGGCCTGGCTAGCACAGAGAGTAATTAGGCACCACTAGAAGAGGAAAGGGCCACAACATGCATGGAAGGAACGGTGCTGTGTAAGGGAATTGATTCTTTCAGGAGTAATCAACTAAAACTTCTAGAAAGTTTAATAAAAATATAATTTATGGAAAGGAAAAAAGCTGCAAGAAAGCATATAAAATACTTAATTTTTCTATGATTTTACCTGCAATTTTTGTAGTTGGTGACAGGGTCTCTTTAACAAGAAAAAACTCAGACAGTCACTTCAACCCCATTTAATCTCTTGTGTTTCAAAGTGCAGTAAAGTTAATATAGCTGAAATACAGTGAGATGCTTACTTAAAACTTGTAATAATTTTGAGAGAACCACTATCCAGGCATTGGATATGGTAAAATGTTATATTTTTCTAAACCGGTGATGCAAAAAAAATGAACTGCTGGTTTTCAGCCAAAGCTGATGTCTCCAAATGTGATCTGAATCACTCTTGGCACAGTGTCTCCACCCAGCTGCAGCACAAGTCTGTTTCTATGCCCAACTGGGATAATATTCTGACTAACACAGTAGCTCTTTGCCTCAGTCCATAGAATAAGCCACCCCTCCAACCCCAACCCATCTGCTCCTCTTTTATTGTGTACAGGCTACACTATACATCATGTAAAGGTCTAGAATGCAAATCGAGAAAGATTCATGGCATCAACTTTTATGTATATATTTTTGTACAGAAATACTCACCTAGCATTAATGGAAACCCTTATGTTTGTGCAGAAATTGCCACTATTTAGCATGGATAGGTCTAACCATACTCCTATTGTGGTAGATATTAGTCTAGAAGAACAAGATCTCTAGTTGCATATTTTCTTAGTCACAGTAATCAAATTGCTCTGCACTTAAAACGAATTACTACATATTTAGGCTTAGATTGCAGTTCTTTATCTGAAATTTTTGAGATATTGACAGATATTTTGCATACGGTATATACTTTTTTTCTTGCTTGTTTTGCTCCTTCTTTGTGTTAAATATATCACTCATGTGGAAAGTCAGGTAATTTTTTTATTGCAGCTATTGGTAACATTTTTCTTTTGGGACATGAAATCCATCCTGTAATTGTTGAAAGGACTTCAGAATAAATGGGGATTTCAAGATCTCTTCCTTCCTTGGCTGAAAGCAAAATACCACCTACCCTTATCTAAGGTACATTACCTCACCCACCTGTCTACACCTTTCCCAATAAACAGAGGAACCCCACAAGGGTGCCCTTTATAGCCTATTTTAATTATATTGGCCCTTGAGACACTGACACATGACATTAGATCTAATGTAGTTCGCCGCGAGATCAAAATCATATAAAATCATATAAAATAAGCGTACTTGTGGAGGATCTGCCCCTAATTTCAACACAGCCACCTGTTACCTTCACCTCCTTATTTTCTGTCCTTAAAAACTATTTTATGAAATATTGTGCCTCACCATTATTGAGAAAAAAATCAGTGGCTCCCAATTTTTCCCTTTCAGATACCATTAGAACCAATAGCAAACAGAGCTTCAAATTTGATTTGCCTACATCTCACTTAGAATATTTGTGAATAAGCTTGGCCTACCCTTACCAAAACTTTTATGCAATCAATAATACCCCCTTTGGGATCTGAAATCCCTCATCTCCTCCTGGTCCTGTTTTATTCTAAATAATTTAACGCCATAAAAATTACATTGCTCATCAATGCAGCCCATCATTGCCCATCAGTGCAGCGTATCATTGCCCATCATTGCAGCATACCATTGCCCATCAGTGCAGCATACCATTGCCCATCAGTGTAGCGTATCATTGCCCATTAGTGCAGCGTATCATTGGCCATCAGTGCAGCATATCAGTATCCATCAATGTAGCCTATCATTGCCCATATGAGCAGCCTCATCAGTGCCCAGCAATGCATCATGGAGGAATCGGGAGGATCTGCCGAGCGGATGACACAGAGCGGCTATCTCCCTCTGAAACGCGGCTTGTATGTGAATAACCACCGCTGTGAAACGAAGTCCCGCCTCCTTGACCTGTTACTCTAATTTACAGCACACTGGTCCAATGCTGATCCAGGGGGCGGGACTGTTTGACAGCGGCCAACTATTCATATAGAAGCCACATCTCACCCTCTGCCCCAAATGCGAGCAGGTGAGTGGAAATTTTAGAGGGCTGCGTGTGTTCCAAGGGGGTACTTGCCCCCCCATGCAGAAGCCCATGTGCGTTCCGTAACTAGCCAACTCTTGACCAATGTGTGGTAACTTCATCTCCCATGGAGTCCAACAGCAAAGAAAATGACGGTAAGTGTATGATAGGAAATTTTCAGTTTTCCTGACAGACTCCATGGCAGCCTAAGTGTGGGAAATAACTAGCCAACAACACATGGGCGGGAATGCTGAACAAAAGAAGGCTTTAACCCCTTCCCAACCAGCCGCCGCAGTTGTACTGCAGCAGGTTGGCTCCCCTGGGTGAACCAACATAACTGTACGTCGGTTTCGCCTTACTAGGGGGCGGCACAATGCCAGAGCCGATGCACATGCCTGGCTGTCACGATGACTGCAGGGCACCTGCGATCGCTCCACTCAGAGACAGAATGGAGATCTGTCAATGTAAACAGACAGATCTCCATGCTGTCAGGGGTGAGGAGAGCGAACTGTTGTTCATACTAAGTATGAACAATGATCGCGCTCCTCACCCAGGCAGTCCCATCCCCCGCAGTTAGAATCACTCCCTAGGTAGCACAGTTAACCCCTTGATCGCCCCCTACTGTTAACCCCTTGACTGCAAGTAACATTTACGCAGATTACCACCATTACTAGTAAAAAAATAATAATAATAAAAATGCCATAAACCTATGCCCTATATTGTAGACGCTATAACTTTTGCAATATACGCTTATTGCGATTTTTATTACCAAAAATATGTAGAAGAATACATATTGGCCCAAACTGAGGAAAACATTTGCTTTTTAAAAAAAAAATGGGGATATTTATTATAGCAAAAAATACAAAATATTGTGTTTTTTTTTTTTTTAATTGTTGGTCTTTTTTTGTTTATAGCGCAAAAAATAAAAACTGCAGAGATGATCAAACACCACTAAAAGAAAGCTCTATTTGTGGGGAAAAACAGGACATCAATTTTGTTTGGGTATAACGTTGCACGACCACGCAATTGTCAGTTAAATCGACGCAGTGCTGTATAGCAAAAAATGGCCTGGTCATTGAACAGCCAAATCTTCCAGGGCTGAAGTGGTTAATTTACCCTGTCAACTAACAAGATTCTTAAACCAAAATTAACAGAGGATAAGGATGCAGGTTCTACACAATAATGCACCATGAAGGTGTTGATAGAGACCCATAAGGCCACTCTGCAGATAATGACTAGAGCCATGTGTCACGCTGCTGCCCAGGAAGTTGAGAAACCACTAGTCGAGTGTGCTGTCACCGCCACCGGAGGAGCCAAGCCCTTTGCCCTATAGGCCTGTTGGATGGCCTAGACAATCCAAAATGCTTTTGGACGAGGCATGTTTTCCCCTGCTTTTTCCTAGAAAAAAGGATAAACAGTGATCTGATCGTCTAAAAGAGGCCGTAACTTGAAGGTATACCTTTAGCATCTTTCCCACATCTAGGGGATGAGTCTCAGTAGCATCTGGAGCCTTGAAGGTAGGAAGGACGATCTCTTGGTTTTCATGGAGGACCATGTAAATTTGGAATTTGAGTCGAGCATCTGTATAAGTAACACCCGGTCTGGAAAAAAGGTTAGAAACGATTCTTTGTAGCCGAAGGCCCCGATCTCTAAAACTATTTTGGCCAATGTGATGGCCATGAGAAAGGCGGACTTGACAGAGAGATCCTTAATAGATGTCTGGCTGACTCCATCGGCTCTGAGAGTGAGTTGAGGACAAGGAGAAGATCCCATTTGGGAAATCTTGGTTTCCTCTAGGGCCTGAGCCTTGCTGCCCCCCTGAAGAATTGCCAGGCAAGAGGATGACCGGCCCAGGAAACTCCCGAGAAGGCCAATAAGGGCAGATACTTGGACTCTAAGGGAGCCAACTGACAGGGCCAGATCTAAGCCTGACTGTAGGAATTCCAGGATTTCTTGCACCCCCGGGTCCCTATATGATTTTCCCATGGAGGATGTGAACTCCACAAACTTGGCCCATATTCTTCCATAGACATTGTTCGTGCTTGTCCTTCTTGAACTTATGAGGGTGGAGATGCACAGCCAAGGTTTTCCAGCCTCTCCCTCTCAAAAACCAGATCATCAGTCTCAGTCGCGCCGGGCATGGATGCAGAACTGCCCCCCGGACAGAAGGTCTGCTCTGAGGGCAAGGGGCATCGGGTTTGAGTTTGAATTTGCAGGGGGATGAGAACAGGTCAGCTTTGGGATCGACTCCCAGGGACAGAATCCTCCTGAATGTCTCCATATGGAGGGACCACTCGTTGACCAGTTAGACACCCATGGGACGGGGTGAGCACCGCCCACCTCACCCCGCTCCCGGAAGTGAAGACGCAGGTCAGCACGGCGCTCCACGGAGGATCCATGACCGACATCCTGGCCACCCGGAGGCTCTGAGGACCCTCGGCACCACCGGAACAGCTACCAGGTCCCAGGTCACAGGACTCACATCCCAGGAACCCCCCCCCCCCCACTGGCCCGTGACACCCACATCCCCCGAGAGCACGCGGATGAAACTACTTTACATGCTGGTTTTTAGCAACTCAAATGTGAACATTGCATAGTAGATTCCAATAAGTGGTCATACCACCTCAGTTGAGGGATCACTTAGAGTTAGGGATACCTCCAGTCACCATGTGAACATATAAAAGGTCAAACTCTCAACATGTTTTGCGGTTTCCCGCTTCTTCAGGAGAGCAACCAGGAGAAAAGGAGGACTATACACTAGGAATAATAATAAAATATATAGGTACAAAACATACTAGAAACAATAGTAATTATCCTATATATTCTATAGTTGTTAGGATCATTGGCAAGAAGGATATCTACCTTTAGGGCTGAACTAGCAAACAGAGGAGGCATCAAGGTCAAACATCCCTGGGCGAGCATAGAAATATATTTCAAAAAGGGACCTTGCAAAGATGAAAAAATTAATTCAATATGTGTACATGAATACATATACACCTATAGGCCATCAGTTGTACAATAGCTATGCAATACCTGGATTAAGAGGTTCAGCCACATGTATCCACCGCCATATCTCAGATGAATATGACAAACCGGGCTCTTTATAATGCTCCAACTTGGCACGCTCGCCCAGCCCGACCGCTGGCTGATGATGTCACAAGGTCCAATACCTGATCGTGCATGCGCCACAAATATCGGCGCATGCACGTTACCTTATTAAAGTCCTGGACGACAGGGCCAAATGCGGCCATCCCATGGCCCAGATGGTGGAGTGGCCAAGGAAGCCAAAAGTGCCCCATCGATCCGCACAAGCACAGATCACAGGACGCCCTGTCATCGTGTCTCATAGGCAAAGGGGAGGGGATCAGTGGAGGATTCCCCCATAGACATAACTCCCTCTACAGGCATCGCATGCTCGCCCAGAGAAGAAAACCCCCAGAAAACCCCCAGTGGCTAGAGGAGATGATAACAGCCAGGATAAGCACCCTAACCAAGCCAGTGATAACATTGGGAAGGAGAAATATACAGTAAATAGTGTACAAGATGAGCCACTGTTATCCCCTTGCCAAGGCAAACTCATCAATAATATAAGAAAAATTATATATAAACATATATAGATGAGAATCCTAACAATATTGTGTACAAGCAGATATAAATATATACTCTGTATTTATATATTATATATATATATATATATACTCAGAGGAAGGATCCACTCCAAATATACTGAACCTGGAGGGTGACATAAAAGAAATAAAAAGGGGAGGAAAGGAAAGGGGAGAGGGGGCATAATGATGTAGGCGTATGCCTCTTGTTCTGATAAAGGCTACCACAGCCAGGCGAACTTTTCAAAATCCCCGAGGTGTGGTTGAGAGTCCGAAAGGAAGGCAGGTGAACTGAAGATGCTCTTGCCCAACCACGAACCGGAGGTATTTGCGGAACTCTTCCGGTCCGGTCGTTTCTCACGCATTCCCAGCAGTACGGCCTTTCGGCGCATGCGCGTTCGCGGCTCGGCGCTACGGCGCTCGCGCACGCGCATTGGTGCACACCCAACGTGATTCCCTGGGCAGCCTATAAAAGGCTCTCAGAGAATCACACAAGTTGCTGGTTTGTCTCAGCTTCCTGTATTATCTGAACCTGTATCCTGTATCTCTGCTTGACTACCCGTTTGCCTTTGGACTTCTCTTTGCCTCTCTCCTGGACCTGACCTCAGACTGTTTATCGGATTCCCACCAAATCTCCTGTGTTTGACCCTCGGCCTGTTACCTGGACTATCTCCTTTCTCCTAGCTTGACCTTATTGCTTGTACCTGGACTCTCCTTATCTTGTCATCCTACCTTGCAGATCCTGCAGTGCCATAGCACCATCCCGGTGTTTGATCCCCAGCCTGGTTCTGGACTTCCCGCCTGTAGTCTCCAGCTGCACCTTGCCTACCAGTACCTGCACAGCGGCTCTTCTCTGCCAAAGACTCCACAAACAAGTTATCCGCAGTCCATTGGGGAGCCTGTGCCTCTTCGTGCCGTTCCCTCCCTGTACCAACTCCAGGGGGCGAGCTGTGCTTAGTCGCAAAGGCGAAACCGCTCTTGGCATCTCGGCCTCGGTGAGTACTATCAGTGACAGTGGTGACAGTACAAACCAGCCATGTCAGAGGCCGACAGAGCGCGTTCCCCACTGGAGATCCTGTGTCAGCAGGTCTCGGCTCTCACTGAGGCCGTCCAAAAATTGCAAGACGGCTACGCCCAAATTGATGGCCGCCTTCAACAACTTTCCGGACCATCTCCAGCTTCTGCCACAGCTTCTGTACCTCCCAGCGGAGGTTCCTCTTCTCAGTTACCAACTAATCCCACCGTGGTCATGGCCGCTCCAGAACCCCGGGTTCCCACACCAGAGCGATTCTCCGGCAATCGTAAAAAGTTCAGGGCTTTTAAAAATGCTTGCTCCCTGTATTTGGCTCTGCAACCCAGGACCTTTTCTTCGGATGTGGTAAAAGTTGGCTTCATCATTTCTCTCTTGGCTGATGAACCGCAGGCTTGGGCTCATAGCCTAATGGAACAGAGGAACCCCATACTGAATTCAGTAGACAACTTCTTCGAAGGTATGGCACAACTTTACGACGACCCCCAGCGCACGGCCACGGCCGAAGCCTTATTGCATAACCTAAGCCAAGGACAAAGACCAGTAGAGGACTATATCGTAGAGTTTCGGAAGTGTTCAGCTGATACTGGCTGGAATGAACCTGCTCTCAAATACCAGTTCCGTCAAGGGCTTTCTGAAGCATTGAAGGATGAGCTGGCCAGGATCGAGACCCCTGATTCCCTGGAAGACCTCATCCAAATCACCACTAAACTGGATCGTCGCATGCGGGAGCGACGTGCAGAGCGCTTCCAGACTCCTCGACCTACCTGGATGATGCCTAAACTGACTCCTATCCATCCACTTTACACGGCTCCACCAGTCCCTATCACTCCCGAAGCTGAGCCGATGCAGCTTGGTCTAGTCCGTGCCCCACTCACTTCAGAGGAGAGACTACGTAGGCGCGAGGGCAATCTATGCCTTTATTGTGGGGGTTCTGGACATTTCCTCCATTCCTGTCCCGTGAGACCCAGTAAGTCCTACCTACGGTCTGCTATTAACCAACAAGTTTCCGGTTCTTCTCAGCCTTATGTTACTCTTTTTGTTTCCTTGCAGCTTCCGAAAAAGGAGGTTCACCTACCCGCTATAGTTGACTCCGGAGGGTGTAGCTGTTTTTTGGATGCCTCACTAGCCGCAAGCTTGCACGTTCCTTTAACCACCAAGAACCAAAGTCTACAGATCCACCTAGCCGATGGGTCTCTGCCTCGCTCTGGGCCTGTCACTCAGGAAACCAGACCCATCCTCACCACCACTGATACAGGCCACCAAGAATACCTGCGCTTTGATATCATCTCTTCTCCGATGTTCCCCATTATCTTGGGACTCCCATGGCTCCAAGCCCATGAACCACAGATTAATTGGAATAAAAAAGAAGTCTCTTTCTCATCCCAATATTGCTCCAGACATTGCCTTCTCCCGGCCCCAGCCTCTGTTTCTACCATTGCAACCATATCCGATAGTCTTCAACATGTACCCACAAGCTACCTGGAATTCAGAGATGTATTTGATAAACAACAGGCTGACTGTCTACCACCCCATCGGCCTTATGATTGCCCCATAGACCTTTTGCCGGCCGCTGAAATCCCTTTTGGTCGCATTTTTCCTTTGTCCGAAACAGAATTAAAGACTCTCAAAACATACATTGATGAAAATCTTGAGAAAGGGTTCATTCGCTCCTCATCACCGGCCAGAGCTGGTATTTTCTTTGTGGAGAAAAAAGATGGATCCCTCCGACCTTGCATTGATTACAGGGAATTAAATAAAATCACCATCAAGAATCGGTACCCGCTTCCTCTCATTCCGGAACTATTCCAACGTTTCAGATCCGCCCGCATCTTTTCCAAACTAGACTTGCATGGCGCATACAATCTCATCCGGATCCAAGCGGGCGATGAATGGAAGACTGCCTTTAGATCCAGGTTTGGACACTATGAATACCTGGTAATGCCATTTGGACTTTGCAATGCCCCGGCCACGTTCCAACACCTTGTGAACGAATATCTTGACAACTTCCTAGTAGTCTACCTAGATGACATTCTCATTTTCTCAGCTACCATGGAACTTCATAGGGCACATGTCAAACTGGTTCTCTCGATCCTCAGAAAACACAAACTATACCTTAAGGCGGAGAAATGCGAATTCGAAAAGACCACAGTGCAATTTTTAGGATTCATAATCTCAATTGACGGCGTCGCAATGGACCCCCAGAAGGTCAAAGCAATCCAAGAATGGCCAGCCCCTGTAGATAGAAAAGGGGTACCACGGTTCTTAGGTTTCTCAAACTTTTACCGAAGATTTATTGTAGGATTCTCAGCCATCGTAGCCCCCATCACTCAACTAACACGCCAGCATACTCGTTTTCAATGGTCTCTGGCACTATTCTCGTCTGCACCAGTCTTACGACACCCGGATCCAGCCTTGCCTTTCATTCTGGAAGTCGATGCCTCAGAGACCGCTACTGGTGCCATTCTCTCACAAAGACAAGGGCCCAAGGCTCTACTGCATCCCGTGGCTTTTGCGTCCCGGAAATTAAGCGTCCCCGAAAGAAACTATGATGTAGGCGATAGAGAGTTATTGGCCATCAAATTCGCCTGGGAGGAGTGGAGATATTTGCTTGAAGGGGCGTCCAATCCTATCATGATATTTACCGACCACAAGAACCTGGAATACCTGCGAACAGCTAAACGTCTAAGACCCAGGCAAGCCCGATGGGCCCTCTTCTTTTCCCGATTTAACTTCCACATCTCTTATAGACCAGGGTCAAAGAACGGAAAAGCGGACACACTCTCAAGGTTCCATGAAACTTCCCAGGTAACAGAGCCAAGCACCATCCTGTCTCCGCAAAATTTCCTCCTAGTTACTCAAGGGGACCTAATGTCCGCAATCAAATCCGCATCCGCTCAATGCTCTGAACCCCACGTATCTTCTATGGAGAAACGCAATGATCTATTTTGGTCTCATGGAAAAATCTTCGTCCCGCTGGAATCTAGGCTCCTAACCTTACAGTCCTTTCATGACCACAAGCTAGCAGGCCATTTTGGGTCACAAAAAACCATGGAACTGGCCTCACGTTCCTTCTGGTGGCCGGGCTGGAGACAAGACTGCAAGAACTATGTTTCTTCCTGCATTCCCTGCCAGCGCAGCAAGGGCTCGAATACAAAGTCAGGCTTCATGGTACCCCAGTGAGCATCACCTCTGACAGAGGGGTTCAATTCACTTCAAAATTCTGGAGAGAATTATGCAAGACCTTGGAAATAAAGATTTGTCTGTCCTCCGCCTATCATCCTCAAAGTAACGGCCAGACGGAGAGGACAAACCAAACCCTGGAACAATACCTCCGATGCTTCTGTTCCGATTCCCAGGATGAATGGTCCTCCCTCCTGCCATATGCGGAATTCGCATATAATAACTCCATCCATTCTGCTACCAACCAGACACCTTTCTGGTCTAATTTTGGATTCCACCCTTCCTTTCTCCCAGTTTCCATCCCTGAATTATCTGTCCCTGCTGTGCAGGACCGAGTAAACTCTATGCAGGCAAACTTCCAAAGGATCAAAGCAGCAATGCAAAAGGCTCAGGATGACTATCAAAAGTACTACAACAGGGGAAGGAAGGAGAACCCGGCTTTTAAAGTAGGCGAGGAAATGTGGCTATCAACTATCCATCTTAGACTGCCAATTTCCTCCCGGAAACTGGGGCCAAAGTTTATAGGTCCTTTTAAAATAAAAAGGGTAATCAACCCAGTGGCCTTTGAATTAGCTCTACCTGATGCTTGCAAGGTGCATCCAGTCTTCCATGCATCTCTCTTAAAACCTATTGTTCCCAGCCCTTTTTCTGACAGAGAGAGACCTCCACCGCCACTGGTCCTAATCGACGGAGAAGACGAGTTTGAGGTAGAAAAAATTCTAAATTGCAGAAAAAATGGTAGACAACTTCAGTACTACTTGATCAAATGGAAGGGGTATCCTCCTGAGGATAACTCCTGGGAACCAGCCAGGAATCTACATGCTCCACGGCTACTCCAGGCATTTCACAGAGAGCATCCAGAACTGATGAACTGATGTCAACCTTGGGTGTCCAAAGGCCACCCCTCGGGGGGGGCACTGTCAGAAGAAGCCCTCGTTCCGGTCCGGCCGTTTCTCACGCATTCCCGGCGGAATGGCGTTTTGGCGCATGCGCGTTCGCGGCTCGGCGCTCGCGCATTGGCGCACACCCAACGTGATTCCCTGGGCAGCCTATAAAAGGCGCTCAGAGAATCACACAAGTTGCTGGTTTGTCTCAGCTTCCTGTATTATCTGAACCTGTATCCTGTATTTCTGCTTGACTACCCGTTGTGACCCGGATTTGCCTTTGGACTTCTCTTTGCCTCTCTCCTGGACCTGACCTCGGCCTGTCTCCTAGCCTGACCTTATTGCTTGTACCTGGACTCTCCTTATCTTGTCATCCTACCTTGCAGATCCTGCAGTGCCATAGCACCATCCCGGTGTTTGATCCCCAGCCTGGTTCTGGACTTCCCGCCTGTGGTCTCCAGCTGCACCTTGCCTACCAGTACCTGCACAGCGGCTCTTCTCTGCCAAAGACTTCACAAACAAGTCATCCGCAGTCCATTGGGGAGCCTGTGTCTCTTCGTGCCGTTCCCGCCCTCTACCAACTCCAGGGGGCGAGCTGCGCGTAGTCGCAAAGGCGAAACTGCTCTCGGCATCTCGGCCTCGGTGAGTACTATCAGTGACAGTGGTGACAGTACAAACCAGCCATGTCAGAGGCCGACAGAGCGCGTTCCCCACTGGAGATCCTGTGTCAGCAGGTCTCGGCTCTCACTGAGGCCGTCCAAAAATTGCAAGACGGCTACGCCCAAATTGATGGCCGCCTTCAACAACTTTCCGGACCATCTCCAGCTTCTGCCACAGCTTCTGTACCTCCCAGCGGAGGTTCCTCTTCTCAGTTACCAACTAATCCCACCGTGGTCATGGCCGCTCCAGAACCCCGGGTTCCCGCACCAGGGCGATTCTCCGGCAATCGTAAAAAGTTCAGGGATTTTAAAAATGCTTGCTCCCTGTATTTGGCTCTGCAACCCAGGACCTTTTCTTCGGATGTGGTAAAAGTTGGCTTCATCATTTCTCTCTTGGCTGATGAACCGCAGGCTTGGGCTCATAGCCTAATGGAACAGAGGAACCCCATACTGAATTCAGTAGACAACTTCTTCGAAGGTATGGCACAACTTTACGACGACCCCCAGCGCACGGCCACGGCCGAAGCCTTATTGCATAACCTAAGCCAAGGACGAAGACCAGTAGAGGACTATATCGTAGAGTTTCGGAAGTGTTCAGCTGATACTGGCTGGAATGAACCTGCTCTCAAATACCAGTTCCGTCAAGGGCTTTCTGAAGCATTGAAGGATGAGCTGGCCAGGATCGAGACCCCTGATTCCCTGGAAGACCTCATCCAAATCACCACTAAACTGGATCGTCGCATGCGGGAGCGACGTGCAGAGCGCTTCCAGACTCCATTCTGCGCTTCGTCTTCTTGACTAGGGCCTCTTCTGGCCAAATAGGTGTTTGTCCTGGGGTAGGAACCCCGGCTTCCCACACTTGGCCTGGGTTATGGCACTGTCCAGCTTGTTGTCAAATAGTGAGGACCCCTCGAAAGGGATCCTACACCAGGTCTGCTTAGAAGCCGGACCAGGTAGCCAGGGAAGCAGCCACAATGCTCGCTTGGCCGTAACCGAAGAGAGCATAGACTGGGCCAACAGGCGGATAATGTCAATAGAGGCCTCACCCAGAAAAACCGATGCCAGCTTCAACTCCTGTATGGCTGAGACTATGGCCACCTCTTCTGAGATACTCTGAGTACTGTATCAACGTTTTCCATCCAGACTTCCATCACCTTGGACATGGCTGCCAGGGCCAGAGCAGGTTTGCAGGCTTTTCCTGTCTTCACATACAATCCTTTTAAGGTCTAGATCGATCCTTCTCTCTAGACTGTCCTTCCCCAAGTGTTTAAAGAACTTCCTTTGTTTAACCGGGGGTGTCGCTGATTCTTCCCACTTCAGGGCCTCCTCGATTGCCTTAATTAAAGGAAAAACTAGGGCAAAGTCAAAGCCTCAGAGGAATTCATCTCACTACACCTCACTATCTGAGAATCTGACAGATGCATAACTTGGCTGGGATGGATCCAGGTCCTCTTGAGCACCCCCAACGGGAGAGCCTGACATGGTGGTGGTCTAGCTTTGCCTGCGGGTCATACCCCATTCTTTCAGGGACTGTTGCACCACACGCCTCATTAGAGATCCTATTTGCTCGTTGCTCGTCTCTCTTTCCCCAAAAGCCAGGGCATAGCATGGCTCGCATAGCAACTTGCCCTCCGGGACCTGAATCCCACATCCCCAGCAGGCTTCCAGATCAGATCGGCTGTCAAGGCGGTGGGTGCAGTGTCTGGAGGAGGAATCAGAAGTTCTCCCCTGATGTTGGATCCTAGATGGAGAGCCATGGCGTCGGGATCTAGATGAACAATGCCGATGTTGTGGCCTGGCAAGGTCTCTGTCTTCACATGTCGAAGTCTGGCGATCCAACTTGACAAACAAGAGAGAGAGAGACGTGTTGTTAACACAGATGTTTTAGGCGGGCCTCAGGTACACCCTGCCCACCAGACGCCCCCCCGACACACACATACCTTATGCTTGAGGGCTGGCCACGGGGAGGCAGTGACTTGTCCATAGAAGCAGGAGGGGAGGGAATGGCTGCACAGTCCCAGCGAACTGCAGAGTATAAGAAACATGGTGGGGAGAGGAAAAAAAAACACCACTTTCCCTTTAAAAGGAGTTGTAAAGGTTTTTTATCTTAATGCATTCTATGCTTTAAGATAAAAAGCCTTCTGTGTGCAGCAGCCCCCCTCACAGTTACCCGAGGTCCCTCTCTATCCAGCGATGTCCACGAATATCTCAGCCATCCAAGATTCTCCCTCCTGATAGGCTAAGACACAGCAGCGGCGCTATTGGCTGCCGCTGCTGTCAATCAAGGTCAGCTAGCCAATCAGGGAAAAGAGGGGACGGGGCCAGGTCTTGCTCAGTGTCTGAATGGACACAGGGAGCTGTGACTTGGCTCGGGTGCCCCCAAAGCAAGCTGCTTGCTATGGAGGCACTGAACAGGTGGAAGGAGCCAGGATCACAGAAGAGGGATCCGAGAAGAGGAGGTTCTGGGCTGGGCTGTGCAAATCCACTGCAACAGAGCAGGTAAGTATAATATATTTGTTATTTTTATAGGAAAAAAACAAGACTTTACAATCACTTTAAGAGCACCCCCCCCTCCCCAGGCCACCCTTTGTCAGTGGGTCAGGAGGTTCCCTTAGGAAGGACACACAGGGCCTGGGGAAGCTGCCGCACACTGCCCACAGAATTTCCCAAAGAAGCAGGGGCTGACAGCCATTTTAAATCCCCCGCCCTGGTGACATCACTTCCACTCCTCCATCGCGCATGTGCTGAAACCTCCGATCGGTGTGCGCCTGCATGGCTGCCGTGTCTCCGACGGACTGTGCATGCACGAACCAAGTCTCAATTCTACCCGAGGCCTTGCGCATGCGCAGTGACACCTGCGGCTGACAGGCGGAAACACTGCGGCAGCCTGGAATGCAGGCCACCATGAGAGTCCATGAACTACAGCCAGGGAAAAATAATAGACAATTAAACACAGACTGCTGCCATGGAGACCTGGCATCCGACAGGCACCATCTTCCAGACCCTGCCAGCCAGCTGCACAGTGTGGACGTTCATCTCGGGCAAACACAGGCCACCCACCATCATTGGGTCATTCCACCTGAACGCCACTCGTCTGCCTGTGGCTGGGCCCTGGGCTTCTGACACTGCTGTCCAAAATGCCCGACTCTAGCCCACTTGTGATTGGGGATTATTCATCAAGACTGGAACATCTATCCTTCTCCACCGTGCATATAGGGTCCAAAGTGGAGGACAAAAAAGGAAAGCAGTCTGTGACCATGAGCCGAAATTTATGGGAGTAGGGCCCTATAGCATTGGAGAGCAAACGGGGTAAACCCACACGTAGGCTGCCATGGAGTCTGTCAGGAAATGTGGGTTTATGAGATTTTACACAGCGTCCCAACTTTTTTTGGAATTGAGGTTGTAAATAAAAAGGCACGCAGTCCTATACCTTAAAAAAACATGTTTGGTGCAGCAATAAACTAACTTCAAACTGAACAGTATGAACTTTACACAAAGAACTCTTATGTAGACCATACCTCTCTAGGTCCCTTGGCAAAACTGTATTCACACAGGACTTGAAGCAGTGGGGGATTAAAGCTGGTCTTTTGACCAATGCAAGGTCAGGTACAAGTTAAAGAACAGCGGTGTACAATCAAACACAACTTAAAGAGTAATGCCCCGTACACACGGTCGGATTTTCCGACGGAAAATGTGTGATAGGACCTTGTTGTCGGAAATTCCGACCGTGTGTGGGTTCCATCACACATTTTCCATCAGATTTTCCAACACACAAAGTTTGAGAGCAGGCTATAAAATTTTCCGACAACAAAATCCGTTGTCGGAAATTCCGATCGTGTGTACACAAATCCGACGCACAAAGTGCCAAGCATGCTCAGAATAAATAAAGAAATGAAAGCTATTGGCTACTGCCCCGTTTATAGTCCCGACGTACGTGTTTTACATCACCGTGTTCAGAATGATTGGATTTTCCGACAACTTTGTGTGACCGTGTGTATGCAAGACAAGTTTGAGCCAACATCCGTCGGAAAAAAATCCTAGGATTTTGTTGTCGGAATGTCGGATCAATGTCCGAACGTGTGTACGGGGCATAACTCTTTTGCCATTAGGTGAGATGAGAACTGAGCAAAAAGCATAGCAATACATTTGTAAAGCACTGAATGTTTAACAGTTAGCCACAGAGCAGTGTGATTTTCCTTGTTTATCTAGCCAAGATGTTAAAGAATTGGTAGTTTTAAAGTGGTGTTCCGGCCGAAATGATACTTTTTAAATTAAAATACCCCTATAATACACAAACTTAATGTATTCTAGTAAAGTTAGTCTGTAAACTAAGGTCTGTTTTGTTAGTTTTGAGCAGTAGTTTGTTATTTCATAAACTTACAGCAGGCCGTGGCCATCTTAAGTGTGGGCATCTGAGGCCAGACTGTATTTCTTCCTGGATCTCATCCTTGCAGATCTCGCACATGTTTAGTGCAGCACAAGCAGTGTAATAGGTTTCAATAGCAACGGCAGTTTCAGAGGAAGTTGCCGCCCCACGTGCTCAGTGCAGTGCAAGCAGTGTAATAGGTTTCAGGTCAGGTTTCCATAGCAACGGCAGTTTCAGAGGAAGTTGCAGCCCCTTCCCAGAAGGCATTGCAAACAGGAAATTATGCGATGGGCCGCGGCCAGGGAGCAGGAAGTGAAAAATTAATACAGCAGATATACAGTAGGTGCTGAGAAAAAAAATAAAAAAATATCCAATTTGTTTACAGTGCACAGTTTAGTGAGGGATGCTGAAGAGTTGTAAAAGTGGGTGGAACTCCACTTTAAGGAAGTGTGTCTTTCCATCCACTATCTCACAGAGTTAAGCTGGGTATAGCATAGAATGGGGGGCGCAAACGCTGCAAACGCAGCGCTTGATGTGCTCAGATTTGACCCTTCGTTTTTGAATATAAGTAGAGAAATCAGAAAAAGTTGAGCGTTTCATAAATTGCTCATTCTTCAGTTTTTTTAAGGATCAGTTTCATATCCTTATAATTTGGCAGCCTGGTGAGGAATGCTTTTGGAGGGATACTTAGGGGTAGCATGGCAAAGACCTCAGGGAGCCGGAGCCCTATCAACAGCAAACATGGGGGGAAAGAACCCTTACCAAATGCTGTCTGTATCCAGGTCTCTATGAATTGAATATGTTGTTGCCTTACAGGCATACCAATGAAGCAAACATTTTTGTGTCTCATGTATTCTACTAGCATGCCTGACAGCCATACGAATGATGTCATAAAGATTCTAGATTCTTTCTCACAGATGTTAGCATATTCTCAATCTCTCCCACCCCTCCCTAAAGGGCAGAGGTTTTCTCTCATATTTTTTGAAAATCACGGCGCAGGAAAAATATTTCCTATTTGTTGCCCTGCAGCTGCATCTTTAAGAAGGATAGTGATTAGTTACCCTTATGGGGCGTACACACGTTCAGACTTTTAGGCTACAAAAGTCCGACGGACGCCGACGGACCAAATCCGGCGGACAATCCGATCGTGTGTGGGCTTCCCCGGACTTTCAGCTGACTTTTCCAGTCGCAAATCTGACGGACTTTAGATTTGGAACATGCTTCAAATCTTTACGTCGTAACTCCGCCGGACCCAGAAATCCGCTCGTCTGTATGCTAGTCTGACGGACAAAAACCCACGCTAGGGCAGCTATTGGCTACTGGCTATCAACTTCCTTATTTTAGTCCGGTGTATGTCATCACATACGAATCTGGCGGACTTTTGTGTGATCGTATGTTTGTCGGACGGGCTGTCGGACTTTTGTAGCCGAAAAGTCCGACCGTGTGTACGCCCCATTACTGACTACCAGTAAAACGTATGCAGGAGTGGGCTCTCTTTCCCCATTTTTGTGTGACCATGGGGTGGGTATCACCCAACCCAGGACTCGCAGTGTGGTTTGGGTCCTGGGTAGTCTCGTGTGTCTTCCCACTCAGATACTGACATGGTTTGGGCCGTGGGTGGTATCTCATTGGGCTGTCTGGAGCTGCCATTTGTCTCCTCAAGATCTATTTGGACCATCTTCTGCTGGGTCCTGGCAATTTCTTTCTACTTTTGCCACTGTCTCTCTGCCTGCCTTTCCCTGTTTTGGTGGGGAGGTAGTCAGTGTCAACTTGGGTACAGTGATCAGTTGCTGCCAGACCCTTTCTGTTCTTTCTAGTCATGACAGGTGTAGTACCCGGAGGAGAGGGTGGCTGCAGGGCGGTTGTATTTTCCATGGATTGCTGTCCCAGGATTGATGTACAGGAGTATATGGTAGGAGCTCTGGGATTCTGTGTTGCTTACATAGGAGTCCAAACCACTCTCTAATGCATAACACTTTGACACACAACACACAATAAAGGTAGGAGGCAATACATACATACTGCAGCGCACTTTACAGGAATTCAGAGCCGTAGATAGTTTTTTGTTCTGGGGGAGGGTTCAGCAGCAGGTACTAAGTAAAAGCATTTTTGAATAAAACAAATTGCGCCAAATTCATAAAGACTTGAAAAGGGAAAAACAATGTGTTGCTCATAGTAAGCAATCACATCCCTAATTCTGTTTTCTCACATCCTCTTGAATATTGAACCTGGTTTAAGTTTTGCCTTCTCCCAGTTTTTATGAACGGTTCCTGGGGTTGGCTATTGTCCAGTCTAAAGCCTGGTACACATTGTATTCTTTTTAAAAAAAAAACAAACTGACAGATCACTGTACTAACACATGCAGTGTTAGTACAGCGACCTCCCTTGCTGTGCTATTGTGTTCTGACAGTTTGACTACTGCCCCAGCCCGCTCCCACCAGAACACACCGGGGAGTGCTCTCAGCCATTGAACTGCCTACCACAGGGTGGTGCACTGTAATAGCCAATCTTACTGGGCAGGTGCAAACCATCATTTGGAAGACAGCACACCATCTTGTGGAAGACAGTTCTCTTGTGAGAACACAGCATACTAGGCAAGAGAAGTGTTACTGTGCAGAGTCTATACATACAGAACATACCTCCCAACTTTTGAACTTGAGAAATAAGGAAGATGTCAGGGAGATAGTGACCTGTGTGGTTCGTAGTACAGGAGGGAAGGATAACTATGGCACATGGAAGGCAGGAAGGAAGGATCACTATGGCACATGGAAGGCAGGAGCACTATGGCACATGGAAGGCAGGAAGGAGGGATCACTATGGCACATGGAAGGAAGGAAGGATCACTATGGCCCATTGAAGGTAGAAAGGAGGGATCACTATGGCACATGGAAGGCAGGAAGGAAGGGTCACTATGGAACATTGAAGGCAGGAAGGAGGGATCACTATGGCATATGGAAGGCAGGAAGGAGGGATCACTATGGCACATGGAAGGCAGGAAAGAGAAATTACTAAGGCACATGGAAGGAAGAGAGAGAGAGGAGAGAGTTCAGTTGCCATAATCTCTCAGACTAAATACCTAATATGAATGACAGGAAGAAATTTAGCAACACCACAGCAGTTTTACCCTAGCCTGAGGAGGACACAAGAGGAACACACCTGGAGTGGACTAGAATGGAGAGCAACAGCCAGCACTTCAGAAGTTCATCCAAGTGGCAGGCACAGCACCCTAGAAGGCGCAGGCAAAGCTCCACTTCCAAGTGGCAGCCAAAGGCAGGAAGTGGCACTGCAAGGAGCCAATGAGAATAGAGCAGCGTCCACTTCCACTCTGCTCAGTGCTACCTCCTGTCCTGGGGGCTGGACTGGTTAATAGATCTCTATGGAGTACGGACAGAGGCAGAGCAGTGAGAAGAGACAGTGTCAGCCTCCCTTAGCCCAAGCCGAGCCCGACAGCTCACGACAGCCTGCCCGGCAGTGTAACAGCACAGCGTGAGTGCCAAGTGCAGAAATGATGCACGGATGGTCACGGTGTAGCTGCAGCTGCCACTAATACATGCATAAACTTTAAAGCACAACTACATCGACTCTGCCACAGCACTTCTCACTAACAGGAATCAACTGCATGGTGTGTCCCTGGCTGCTCTACCATGCAGCTGATTTTTTTAAAGGCTGCCCCTGAATAACTGCTTTAATGCAATCCACATTAACATGCAACACAACACCATACTCATGTTGTGCCCAAGGCTTGATATACAGTAGGTGGCAGACATGCATAGTCCAAATCAGACACAAAGTCAGGACACGTGTCAGACAGGAAACCAGGTGAAAAGACAAGCCAGGGTCACAACCAGAATGATGATCATTCAAAATACTGACACTGGAAATAAGAGTAAAAGAAAAAAAAAGCAACAAAAAAATACAGCAAGGGAACACAGGAGAACTGCCAGTTGAATATCACTGACTACAAGACACAGTAGTGATATAATGGCCAGTGAGGGGCACTACAGTACCCAATAGGGCACACACTATCCAACACAGATGAAAGTGTCAGTTAGGAGGGACTCCCACAATGCTTCCAGAGAGACAAAATTGTATTAATTGCCCAGTGGTTAGAATTGAACTTTTTTTAAGCTGCAAAGGACTTTTTTTTCTTTTTTTTGTGTGCGAATGTTGCAACAGTCACTTTAATAACCTTCATGTTAGTGCTGGGTCTAGCCCTTTTCCTTTACCAAATAATAAAGGTTTTTTAATTAATTAATTTAAACAGTTTTGTTAATTTAATCAAGTAGTTAATTAAAAACTGTTAATTTACTGTACGCATGTTCTTGAATGATGATGTCTTTTTCCTTTATAAATTGTCCACTAGGTGGCAGTTTGCGCTTGGAGAATATATTACTTGACTAATGTGAGGTTATTTTTCAGCTAAAATGTTGAGGCAAAACATGCTAATGTGCAATTGCAGTACATTTAGGCGCTTTGCATTGTGAATGGTACTGTAACACACTATAACAGTATTTGGCAATACACCCACACTACATCACACTACAAAACACATAGCATGTGTTGTGGTGAACCGCATTAAAAAAAGGTCACGGTTTTTTTTTGTGCATTAAAGTGCACTACCGGTCTTTATAAAGCAGCTGGGCTGCCTTAAAGCAGACCTAGCAATAAAAATGAAGGTTTGCTAAAAGTGATACTGAACACACGCTGCCTCGTTTACATTGTGCCTTCTCTTTCTGTATGTGGATGATGGCACTGTAATTATTTTAATAAAAAAAAAAAAAATCTAGGTACCTTCTTCCTAATCAATAAACAGATGTCACATGACCCAGCTCTTTCCCAGCCTATCTGCAGGGAAACATAAGCAGGATGAGCTTCTAATCCTCTGCTGATGGTCACATGTTCAAAAAAAAAACAGCCTTTGGAATATAGAGTAAAAAAAAAAAAATATCAATAAACTGTTTTAAATTGTCATACATGTATATATATATATATATATATATTATTTTTTTTTTAAATCAAATCTTTATTATTTTGTGGAAATAATATGCGGGCTAAACGAAAAAAAAACCTTGCAGAGCTAGGGAGGAGTCACTGTACTAACTATGTGATGTTAATACAGTGATTTCCCTTATCGAGCTATTGTGTTCTGATAGGGGGACTGCCCCTCCCCCCACCAGAACACAACGTTCAGCACTCTCAACCATTGGCAGACCTTTTTTGGTCATGCCCCTTCAACAGAAACCGGCCTAACGCCCCGCTTATGTTGGAACAGCTGCTGTACACATGGCCCAAATGTCGGCTGGTTTACATTGAACCGGCCAATGCTGCTCGACATTCGGCCTTTGTGTACTGCCTTTTAGAATAAGAATAAGAGGGAGGTGAAGCCACTATTAATCTACATGTAATATCCGATCCCCATTGTGTTTAGCTGGTTAGTGGGCATGGAGGTGGAAGGGAGGGAGTGGGCTGTCATTTACCACTGTTTATTCACCCACATGTGTGACTCTATAGTCACATGGGCTGCTCAGATGTGATAGGGAGGAAATGCTCAGAATAGAAACTCACTGAAAACTGAGCATGTGCAGAGTTGCCACCACAGCTGTAAAATTCCTAGCTGAATTGAGGACATAAACAGAAGGTGGAGAAAGCAGTAGGATCAACCAGTTTTTGTTTTTTTTGCAGAATACAGAAAACAAGTTTCATAAGCATTGATTTACTAAAACTGAAGAGTGCAAAATCTGGTGCAGTTGTGCATGGTGACCAATCACCTTCCAATTTCAGCTTGTTAAATTAAGCTTTGACAAAAAAACCTGCAAACTGATTGGGTTCTATGCAGAGCTACATCAGATTTAGCACTCTCTAGTTTAGTAAATCAACCCCATAGTGACTGAGTGAGTATAAACAGCATGTAATACACCATTTTGATAATGTCGCACCTTGACGACGAAACGCGCCAAGTCCCGATACGTCACATCCGGCATGGACATTGGAACACACGCTGTTTTTCAGACAGCGTTATTCGATAGACACTGACAACTGCACGAGGAAGTTTTTTACTAGTATTTTACTAAAGCTGTTTATACCTTTCAAAATAATTTTATCATAAGATACCTATGCTGGATAAAGATTTATAAAGGATCTTACACTATGAGGAGACCTCTGTTTGTATACTCCATGCCTGCAAACCCTAGATTTTGAGCACCACCGTAGAAGGCTAACCCATACAGCGGAAGTGTCCGGTGATAACCGTAGAGGGATAGGTCCCCCCTCAAGAGACTTAAAGCACAGTTGACTCTTCCTGTCATAAGGCAGAGGAGTCCAACCCATCTGGTGAGTGCAGAGCCCCATAGTGGTGGAATTACAGTTACCTTTGGAGCACGGAGCACCTAGCACTTTATTTTGCTGTATTTGCACATATAATCACAAGTGTCAGGGCTGGGCTCAGCCCTTCCATCTCTGAGCTGGCTGCTCAGCTGTCGGCTAATTGCCAGCTCCTTTCTCTCCACAGTGACTCAGCTTTTGATTATCTGCTCATCAGTCCTGCCTACTTAAAGCCGTCCAGCTCACTTCATCTCTGCCTTCGCCTTTGGTCATATCTCAGAGACTTTCTCCTGCGTTCCTGTTGAAGACTTGCTCGGCTGACGTCCCTTCTGGCTCCTGATCCTGCTTGCTGTACTACTACGTTGATCTCTGGCTCTCTGACATTGGAATTGGCTGACTACCCGATCTGGTTACTGAACTCTGGCTATGTATGGACTACACTTACTCTGTTTACCTTTTTATTATTATTAAACTAGTGTGATTAACTGTACTTCTGTCTCTGTCTGATTCATGGTTTCTGACAGTAGGCGAAGGCCATGAATTCAGAAGATGCAGTCAGTCCACTTGTTGGTAATATTCTTTCCAGATTGGATGACCAGGATCACCCCATGGATCAGTTTGCCTTGGCGTTACAAACGCTCCTGAGTCACACGGCTCACCTGGAATCTTCCACTATGGCTGCTCCGGTACAACCTGCGTTGCAGGCCATCCCTGCTGCTGCTCCAGTCTCTCTGCAGGCAACCGCCTCGAGTATTACCTCTATAAGAGGCATGTCTGGTTCCGCTCCACTTCCCCAGAGATTTGGGGGCGATCCAGTTCAATGCAGAGGGTTTCTCAACCAGGTTGAGAAATACTTTGAGATGCCGCCCCAGGTGTTTCCCACGGACAGAAGCAAAGTAGGTTTCGTGATATCTTTGCTTTTTGAGAGAGCCTTAGCCTGAGCAAACCCTCTATGGGAGAAGCAAAAACCCGTGGTCCTGAGTTACCCAGAATTTGAGGCTTCCTTCAAAAGGGTATTTGACGTTCCCGCACGCTCCACTTCTGCTGCCAAGAGCCTCATGTCCATCAGTACGAGAACTGTTGCCGATTACGCCATTGAATTCCATACTCTGGCAGCAGAGGCTGCTTGGAACAATGAGGCCCTCGTGGCTGCCTTTTCTCATGGTCTCTCGGATAACATCAAGGATGAGATAGCAGCCCGTGATATACCCACCCAGCTGGAGAGGTTGATCACATTTGCCATCCTCGTTGACTCCAGACTTAGAGAAAGAATTTCTTTTAAGGAGCGCTGGCGCAAGCCTCCTGTACATTTGTCTCCGAGCTTTGCAGTCCCACCCTTGCCTCCCTCCCTCACCTCCCATGCCTCCTGGTACCGAGTCGGCCTGTGAAGATGAACACATGCACTTGGGCTTCACGCATCTCTCTGCGGATGAGAGAGCCCTTAGGAGGAGGGAGAGATTGTGCCTTTATTGTGGCCAGGCTGGTCACTTTTTGAATTCTTGTCCTACCCGTCCAGGGAACGCCCGAACCTTGAGGTCCTGTCACGGACAGACCTTAGGTGGCATGGTTTCATTTCCAGTTTCCCAGAAAGATAAGCCCCCGGTTTAGGTTACCCTGTCTTGGGCTGAGTCATTTGTCGAGATACAGGCTCTAATTGACTCTGGGGCAGCAGGCCTGTTCATTGATGCAGCCTTTGTATCGAAGCGCTCGATTCTGCTGCAGCTGCATGACACTCCACTTGCCATTGAGGCTCTTGATGGGAGACCTCTACAGCCTGCTCATGTGACTCATAAGACTGTTCCGTTGTCCATGGCCGTAGGGGCCCTTCACCATGAGATAATCCAATTCCAAGTTATTTCCTCACCTAAGTTTCCGCTGTTTATTGGTTATGCTTGGTTACAGAGGCACAACCCTTCTTTTGATTGGCTCCATGCTGAGGTTCTGTCCTGGTCGCCACAGCGCAGTGAGAGATGCTTTCAGAAGGTAGTCAAGTTCCTGTGCACCTCTTCACTCTCCTCCCTGCCGGAGGAGTACCGCGATTTTAGCGATGTCTTTGACAAAGGTCAAGCTGGTACTTTGCCTCCACACCAGTCGTATGATTGCGCAATTGACCTTAAACCTGGTGGCATACCCCCTCGTGGCCGGGTGTACCCTTTGTCGGTCTTGGAGTATAAGGCCATGGAGGAGTATGTTGTAGACGCACTTTCTCATGGTTTCATCTGCAAATCCTCGTCTCCTGCTAGTGCTGGTTTATTTTTTGTGAAGAAGAGTGGTAAACTGAGACCTTGTATCGATTATAGGGGTCTCAATCGTTTCACGATTAAGAATGCCTATCCCATTCCGTTGATTACGGAGTTATTTGACCACCTCAAGGGAGCAACGGTTTTCACAAAGCTTGATTTGAGAGGGGCATACAATCTCGTGAGGATTAAGGAGGGCGATGAGTGGAAAACTGCGTTTAATACCAGATCAGGTCATTATGAGTGTCTTGTAATGCCTTTTGGCCTTTGTAATGCAGTTTTCCAGGAGTTCATTAACAATGTCCTCCGAGATTTGTTGCAGTTATGTGTGGTGGTTTATCTCGACGATATCTTCATATTTTTCAAGTCCCTGGAGAGCCACCACACAGATGTCTGTCATGTGCTTCAGAGACTACGAGAGAAAAATCTCTATTGTAAATTGGAAAAGTGCGAATTCCATTGTGAACAGGTGAAATTCCTGGGCTATGTCATTTCCACTGCTGGTTTTTCAATGGACCCGGAGAAACAGCGGTCCTAGAGTGGCTTCGACCCGTGGGTTTACATCCTCTGCAGCATTTTCTTGGCTTTGCCAACTATTATCGGAAGTTTATTCGTAACTTCTTGTCTCTGGTCAAGCCCCTGACTGATATGACCAGGAAAGACGGCAACCCACAGAGTTGGTCTCCGGAGTCCATTAAGGCCTTTGAGAGTCTCAAGGTTGCCTTTGTTTCTGCTTCTGTGTTGGCACACCCTAATCCTACGTTGCCTTTTAACCTAGACTGGAGTTGGTGCCCTTCTGTCTCAATGTCCTACCTATGAGAGCGCTATGCATCCGTGTGGCTACTTTTCCAAGAAATTGTCACCGGCAGAGTGCAATTACGAGATTGGTGATAGAGAGCTGTTGGCGATCATTTTAGCCCTGAAAGAATGGAGACATCTCCTTGAAGGTATCACTGTGCCGGTTCTCATTTTTACTGACCATAAGAATCTCACGTTCTTGTCTGAGGCTAAGCGCCTCTCTCCCAGAAGGGCGCGATGGGCTCTTTTCTTGTCAAGTTTCAATTACATTGTCTCATTCTTACCTGGTACTAAGAATGTAAGGGCTGACACCTTGTCACGACAATTTTCCTCCACTTCCAAGATGGAGTCGGTTCCAGTTCCTGTGATTCCTCCTGATCGTATTCTGGCTACGGTCTTACTTCTGCTTTGGGTGACAAAATTCTTGCTGCTCAGGTCGATGCTCCTCCTGAGAAACCTTGTGACCGCTGCTTTGTTCCCGAGAGTCTCCGTACTGCCGTGCTCCAGACTTACCATTCTCCCAAGGCTGCTGGCCACCCTGGGAAGAATCAACTCTTCTTTTGGGCCATTTCCCAACAATTCTGGTGGCCTAGTCTATATGCTGATGTAACTGCCTTCGTAGCTGCCTGTTCTGTGTGTCCTCAGAGTAAGACGCCACGACACCTGGGCCTCCTACAACCCATACCCAATAGAGAGAGGCCCTGGACCCACCCGTCTATGGATTTCATTGTGGAGTTACCCAACTCGCAGGGCAACACAGTTATCCTTATGGTGGTTGACCGGTCCTCGAAAATGTCGCATTGTATTGCACTCAAGAAGTTGCCTACTTCTAAGGAACTGGCTTCTAATTTTGCTCGAGAGATCTTCCGCTTACATGGGCTACCCAAGGTGATTGTCTTAGACAGGGGTAGTCAGTTTGTGTACCGGTTCTGGCATGCCTTTTGTGTACAGTTGGGTATTCAGCTTGCTTTCTCCTCTGCGTATCACCCACAGTCTAATGGGGCTGCAGAACGAGCTGCAGAACGAGCCAAACAGTCCTTGGAACAATTCCTACGTTGCTATATTTCTGACCATCATAACAACTGGTCAGACCTCTTACCGTGGGCGGAGTTTGCTCACAATAGTGCCTTGAATTCAGCTTCCTGTTTGTCCCCGTTTATGGCGAACTATGGTTTCCAACCTTCCGTGTTGCCTGCCTCGTTTGTTCCGCAGAGTATTCCTGTGTTAGAGGAGCATCTCCGTGGTCTTCGTTCCACTTGGGCACGAGTCCAGGAGGCTTTGCCACATGCTAACGATAGGTACAGACGCCTGCCTGTGCCTTCCTACCAGGTTGGGGACAGAGTCTGGCTGTTGTCTCGCAACCTCCGACTTCGTGTTCCTTCTTTGAAGTTCGCACCTCGGTTTATTGGGCCTTTCCGTATCCTTCGCAGGATTAACCCAGTGGCTTACGCGTTGGACCTTCCTCCTAGTATGTGCATCTCTAATGTGTTTCATGTCTCCTTATTGAAACCTTTCGTCTGCAACCGCTTTACCACCTCGGTGCCATGTCCTCACCCTATACAGGTTGAGAACCATGAGGAGTATGAAGTACAATCCATTGTTGACTCCCGTAGGTTCCGTGGGCACATACAGTACCTGGTGTATTGGAAGGGGTATGGTCCAGAGGAACGCTCTTGGGTCTCATCCCCAGACGTACATGCGCCTGTCCTCCTCCGTGATTTCCATAGACGTTTTCCCCTCAAGCCCAGTGGTCTTCCGAGGGGGAGGGGTCGTTGAGGAGGGGGTACTGTCAGCGCTGGGCTCAGCCCTTCCTTCTCTGAGCTGGCCGCTCAGCTGTCGGCTAATTGCCAGCTCCTTTCTCTCCACAGTGACTTAGCTGTTGATGATCTGCTCGTCAGTCCTGGCTACTTAAAGCCGTCCAGCTCACTTCATCTCTGCCTTCGCCTTTGGTCACATCTCAGAGACTTTCTCCTGCATTTCTTTTGAAGATTTGCTCGGCTGACGTCCCTTCTGGCTCCTGATCCTGCTTGCTGTACTACTACGTTGATCTCTGGCTCTCTGACATTGGCATTGGCTGACTACCCGATCTGGTTACTGAACTCTGGCTATGTATAGACTACGCTTACTCTGTTTACCTTTTATTATTATTAAACTACTGAGATTAACGGTACTTCTGTCTCGGTTTGATTCATGGTTTCTGACAAGTCACTTTACATTGTAAATCAAGTCACCTATTTATGTAATATTAGTTATTAATTTATAGTTTGTCACTCAGTCACGATTGTCATTTTGATATTCACCAGTGTAACTTATTTATTAACTATAAAATTTTCATTAGATAGAGGTGGGGTGGGGCAAGCGCTGTTTAGTTTAACCCAGGGCTTGACAAATTTGCTTAGAATCTAGGAGCCAGCTGAAAAAGTTAGGAGCCAGTTTTTTAAATCTTCTGCCCAGCGCCCAGAACTGCATGTCTGGGGCATCAGGCAATAAGAATTGCTCATGCCTGATGCCAAGCGAAAAAAAAACCCCTCAATATTATAAAAAAATAATCAACTTTTTTGTTGTTTGTCATAAGATTTTGCAAATACGTTTTTTTTTCCTCCTTCACTGATGTGATCTGATAGGTGGCACTGATGAGCACTGATGGGCTGCACTGATGAGGTGGCATTGAGGTTGGAACTGATGGGCACCAATAGGCAGCACTGAGGTGCCACTGATGGGAACTGACAGATGGTACTGATAGACAGCACTGAGGTGACACTGACAGGTGGCACTGATAGGTAGCACTGAGGTGGCACTGATAGACAGCACTGAGGTGGCACTGATAGGCAGCACTGAGGTGGCACTGACAGGCAGCACTGATAGGTAGCACTGAGGTGGCACTGATGGGCAGCACTGAGGTGACACTGATGGGCAGCACTGAGGTAACACTGATGGGCAGCACAAATGAGCACTGAGATGGCACTAATGAGCAGCACAAATGAGCACTGAGATGGCACTAATGGGCAGCACTGAGGTGGTACTGACAGGTGGCACTGATGGGCAGCACTGAGGTGGCACTGATGGGCAGCACTGAGGTGACACTGATGGGCAGCACTAATGTGCACTGACAGGTGGCACTGATGGGCAGCACTGAGGTGACTCTGATGGGCAGCACAAATGAGCACTGAGGTGGCACTGATGGGCAGCACTGAGGTGGCACTGATGGGCAGCACAAATGAGCACTGAGATGGCACTAATGGGCAGCACTGAGGTGGCACTGATGGGCAGCACTGAGGTGATACTGATGGGCATCACTGAGATGGCACTTACAGGTGGCACTGATGAGCAGCACTGACAGATGGCACTGAATGGAATTGATAGGCAGCACTGACAGGTGACACCGACAGGCAGAACTGAGATGGCACTGACAGAGGGCACTAAATGGAATTGATAGGAAGCACTGACAGATGACGCTGACAGGCAGAACTGAGATGGCACTGAGAGAGGGCACTGAGGTGGCACTCCCCGTCCACAACGGCGGTAAGGAACGGGCTACTGATCATGCCCGCAACCTCATCCCCAGCTGTCAAACCGAGAAGATAATGTCCGATGTAGGCGGGCAGTGAGAGCACGCCATGCTCATCACAGCACCGCCCACCAGAGGAGGGCGCTGGTACGCAGAAAGGAGCGTGTATCCCGATCCAGCAGGCCGCAAAGCCGCGGCCTCAATTTTGGCCAGCCCGACCGAAGTCCGCGCACCCGCGGGGGGGTGGGGGAGGCATTTTGCAGGTATACAGACCGCTGCTGCGGTGTAGCCCAGGCGCCAGGATGCAATTTCCAGTCGCCATTGCGACCTGGCGCCTGGGTTTTGTCGAGCCCTGGTTTAACCAATTATTACACCATTTATTGATAGTATTTTATGTTTTGGGTTTACAGCTCTTGTGATGCAAATATAAAGTTCATGCTGCAGAAAAGATGTTGTCATTAAACAGATGATTCCAGTGGTCCAGAGTGCAGGGAAGGAGGGTGAGTGGATGCTCTAATCTCCCTGCAGCAAAAGTGATATTGATGCGATTGCTGCGATCGTCGCTGTGCTTCCTCTGGTTTCACCGCCCTCAGCTTTCAGAGTTTGTAAAAGACCCCCCCCAATCATACATATAGCTGAAAGCACATGACCAGTAGAATAAAAAGAAGATGCTACTGATTTTTAGGGCCCTGCGATATTTGCGCAAATGTTTATTAACTTGCTAAAAATACACTAAAATCATTATTAGCAGATACGAACACAGCAAATTATACAAAATTCCTGCTAAATTACTACTAAATATAAAATCCTAACTTGTATTGAGTTAATAAATAACATTTTTTTTTTAATTTTACATTGTGCCTTATTGTGAAATGGTGAAAATTTCTCAAAAAATCTGGAGGTTTTATTTTTTCACTTACAGCTTTCAGAGTTTGTAAAAGACCCTCCAAACCATATATTTTCTGAAAGCACATGACCAGTAGCATAAAAAAGGTGCTTTTGAAGGCCTTGCAATATTTGCGCAAATGTTTATCAAAACAATATGTTTGCTAAAAATACACTAAAATCATTAATAACAGATACAAAAACAGCAAATTTTACAAAATTTCTGCTAAAATCATACTAAGATCTCGTTCAATGAGACTCATTAGTAAGACCTCATCTGGATATGCAGTTCAGTTTGTACATCAGTTCACAAAAGGATATTGAAGAACTAGAGAAAGAGCAGAGAAGGGCAACCAAACTGATAAGATGCATGGAGGAGACATTAGCTGAAGTGAATTTATTCTCTCCTGAGAAAAGGTGATTAAAGTGATACTAAACCCACAACAGTACCACAGTAAAAACAGTCTGTATATGCAGCATAGCATGTTTGTTATACTCACTGTGAAACTTAAGGGGTTAATCCTCTGCATTGTGTAAAAAGGCTGTTTTATTCTGTATGCACAGATCCTCCCCCTTCTGCACTGTCAGGCCAGCTAACACAGGCAGAGTAGCTGACCTGCACATGCTCAGTTGTGTCTTTTATGCTGGAGAGAACAGTTTATGGTTGTCAGAGCTAGCAAGGTCACATGATATTGACACAACACATGTAGGCGTGTATAGAGGCTGCAGTGAAAATCTCCTTCCTGAACTCTCAGCACTGAAGAAACTGTGCAGTTTATCATGCAGGCGTGGTATACAGATCATCCAAAAAGGTATATAGTGGCAGTATTTTAATGTAAAAAGAGGATTTATAAGCTGTGGGCACTGTGGGGGTGGTGGATGAACCATTTTCACATTACTGGGTTTAGTAACACTTTAAGAGGGGATATGATTAGGGATGAGCCGAACACCCCCCTGTTCGGTTCACACCAGAACATGCGAACAGGAAAAAAGTTTGTTCAAACACGCGAACACCGTTAAAGTCTATGAGACACGAACATGAATAATCAAAGTGCTAATTTTAAAGGCTAATATGCAAGTTATTGTCATAAAAAGTGTTTGGGGACCTGGGTCCTGCCCCAGGGGACATGGATCAATGCAAAAAAAAGTTTTAAAAACGGCAGTTTTTCAGGAGCAGTGATTTTAATAATGCTTAAAGTCAAACAATAAAAGTGTAATATCCCTTAAAATTTCGTACCTGGGGGGTGTCTATAGTATGCCTGTAAAGGGGCGCATGTTTCCTGTGTTTAGAACAGTCTGACAGCAAAATGACATTTTGAAGGAAAAAACTCATTTAAAACTACCCGCGGCTATTGCATTGCCGACAATACACATAGAAGTTCATTGATAAAAACGGCATGGGAATTCCCCAAAGGGGAACCCCGAACCAAAATTTTTAAAAAAAATGACGTGGGAGTCCCCCTAAATTCCATACCAGGCCCTTCAGGTCTGGTATGGATATTAAGGGGAACCCCGGCCAAAATTTAAAAAAAAAATGACGTGGGGTTCCCCCTAAATTCCATACCAGACCCTTCAGGTCTGGTATGGATTTTAAGGGGAACCCCGCGCCAAAAAAAAAAAAACGGCGTGGGGTCCCCCCAAAAATCCATACCAGACCCTTATTCGAGCACGCAACCTGGCAGGCCGCAGAAAAAGAGGGGGGGACGAGAGTGCGCCCCCCCCCTCCTGAACCGTACCAGGCCACATGCCCTCAACATTGGGAGGGTGCTTTGGGGTAGCCCCCCAAAACACCTTGTCCCCATGTTGATGAGGACAAGGGCCTCATCCCCACAACCCTGGCTGGTGGTTGTGGGGGTCTGCGGGCGGGGGGCTTATCGGCATCTGGAAGCCCCCTTTAACAAGGGGACCCCCAGATCCCGGCCCCCCCCTGTGTGAAATGGTAAGGGGGTACTTACCCCTACCATTTCATTAAAAAACTGTCAAAAATGTTAAAAATGACAAGAGACAGTTTTTGACAATTCCTTTATTTAAATGCTTCTTCTTTCTTCTATCTTCCTTCATCTTCTGGTTCTTCTGGTTCTTCTGGTTCTTCCTCCGGCGTTCTTGTCCAGCATCTCCTCCGCGGCATCTTCTATCTTCTTCTCCTCGGGCCACTCCGCACCCATGGCATGGGGGGGAGGCTCCCGCTCTTCTCTTCTTCTTTTCTTCTCTTCTTCATTTTCTTCTCCGGGCCGCTCCGCACCCATGCTGGCATGGAGGGAGGCTCCCGCTGTGTGACGGACGGTGACTTGATGGAACTTCCCTGTGACATCACGGGGAATGCCACAGGGAAGTCCCGTCATGTCCCGTGCGTCAGAGGGGGGTGGGGTCACCGGGTGGCCCCGTCCCCCGTTATTTAAGAGCTGTCAGACGAGGAGCGCCGTCACACAGCGGGAGCCTCCCTCCATGCCAGCATGGGTGCGGAGCAGCCCGGAGAAGAAAATGAAGAAGAGAAGAAGAGAAGAAAAGAAGAAGAGAAGAGCGGGAGCCTCCCCCCCCATGCCATGGGTGCGGAGCGGCCCGAGGAGAAGAAGATAGAAGACGCCGTGGAGGAGATGCTGGACGAGAACGCCGGAGGAAGAACCAGAAGAGCCAGAAGAACCAGAAGAACCAGAAGATGAAGGAAGATAGAAGAAAGAAGAAGCATTTAAATAAAGGAATTGTCAAAAACTGTCTCTTGTCATTTTTAACATTTTTGACAGTTTTTTAGTGAAATGGTAGGGGTAAGTACCCCCTTACCATTTCACACAGGGGGGGCCGGGATCTGGGGGTCCCCTTGTTAAAGGGGGCCTCCAGATTCCGATAAGCCCCCCGCCCGCAGACCCCCACAACCACCGGCCAGGGTTGTGGGGATGAGGCCCTTGTCCTCATCAACATGGGGACAAGGTGTTTTGGGGGGCTACCCCAAAGCACCCTCCCAATGTTGAGGGCATGTGGCCTGGTACGGTTCAGGAGGGGGGGGCGCACTCTCATCCCCCCCTCTTTTCCTGCAGCCTGCCAGGTTGCGTGCTCGGATAAGGGTCCCCAGATCCCGCCCCCCCCTGTGTGAAATGGTAAGGGGGTACTTACCCCTACCATTTCATTTAAAAACTGTCAAAAATGTTAAAAATGACAAGAGACAGTTTTTGACAATTCCTTTATTTAAATGCTTCTTCTTTCTTCTATCTTCCTTCATCTTCTGGTTCTTCTGGTTCTTCTGGCTCTTCTGGTTCTTCCTCCGGCGTTCTCGTCCAGCATCTCCTCCGCGGCGTCTTCTATCTTCTTCTTCTCGGGCCACTCCGCACCCATGGCATGGGGGGGAGGCTCCCGCTCTTCTCTTCTTCTTTTCTTCTCTTCTTCATTTTCTTCTCCGGGCCGCTCCGCACCCATGCTGGCATGGAGGGAGGCTCCCGCTGTGTGGCGGCGCTCCTCGTCTGACAGTTCTTAAATTATGGGGGCGGGGCCACCCGGTGACCCCGCCCCCCTCTGACGCACGGTGACTTGATGGGACTTCCCTGTGACGTCACGGGGAATGCCACAGGGAAGTCCCGTCATGTCCCGTGCGTCAGAGGGGGGCGGGGTCACCGGGTGGCCCCGTCCCCCGTTATTTAAGAACTGTCAGACGAGGAGCGCCGTCACACAGCGGGAGCCTCCCTCCATGCCAGCATGGGTGCGGAGCGGCCCGGAGAAGAAAATGAAGAAGAGAAGAAGAGAAGAAAAGAAGAAGAGAAGAGCGGGAGGCTCCCCCCCATGCCATGGGTGCGGAGCGGCCCGAGGAGAAGAAGATAGAAGACGCCGCGGAGGAGATGCTGGACGAGAACACCAGAAGAAGAACCAGAAGAGCCAGAAGAACCAGAAGATGAAGGAAGATAGAAGAAAGAAGAAGCATTTAAATAAAGGAATTGTCAAAAACTGTCTCTTGTCATTTTTAACATTTTTTACAGTTTTTTAGTGAAATGGTAGGGGTAAGTACCCCCTTACCATTTCACACAGGGGGGGCCGGGATCTGGGGGTCCCCTTGTTAAAGGGGGCTTCCAGATTCCGATAAGCCCCCCGCCCGCAGACCCCCACAACCACCGGCCAGGGTTGTGGGGATGAGGCCCTTGTCCTCATCAACATGGGGACAAGGTGTTTTGGGGGGCTACCCCAAAGCACCCTCCCAATGTTGAGGGCATGTGGCCTGGTACGGTTCAGGAGGGGGGGCTGCACTCTCGTCCCCCCCTCTTTTCCTGCGGCCTGCCAGGTTGCGTGCTCGGATAAGGGTCTGGTATGGATTTTTGGGGGGACCCCACGCCGTTTTTTTTTTTTTTGGCGCGGGGTTCCCCTTAAAATCCATACCAGACCTGAAGGGTCTGGTATGGAATTTAGGGGGAACCCCACGTCATTTTTTTAAAAAAAATTTTGGCCGGGGTTCCCCTTAATATCCATATCAGACCTGAAGGGCCTGGTATGGAATTTAGGGGGACTCCCACGTCATTTTTTTTTTTAAATTTTGGTTCGGGGTTCCCCTTTGGGGAATTCCCATGCCGTTTTTATCAATGAACTTCTATGTGTATTGTCGGCAATGCAATAGCCGCGGGTAGTTTTAAATGAGTTTTTTCCTTCGAAATGTCATTTTGCTGTCAGACTGTTCTAAACACGGGAAACATGTGCCCATTACAGGCATACTATAGACACCCCCCAGGTACGAAATTTAAAGGGATATTACACTTTTATTGTTTGACTTTAAGCATTATTAAAATCACTGCTCCTGAAAAAACGGCCGTTTTTAAAACTTTTTTTTGCATTGATCCATGTCCCCTGGGGCAGGACCCAGGTCCCCAAACACTTTTTATGACAATAACTTGCATATTAGCCTTTAAAATTAGCACTTTTGATTTCTCCCATAGACTTTTAAAGGGTGTTCCGCGGCATTCGAATTTGCCGCGAACACCCCAAATTGTTCGCTGTTCGGCGAACTTGCGAACAGCCAATGTTCGAGTCGAACTCGAAGCTCATCCCTAGATATGATCCATATAGTGAACTTGGTGTTGAGTTATTTACTTTCAGGTCATTACAGAGGACAAGGAGGATATGTTTACATCTGGAGGAAAAGAGATTAAACCTCAATATATGGAAAGGAAACTTGTGCAATTTGTTTCGCTACGAATCAAAGTTAGGATAAAATGTTCCTAATTTGGAGATTCCGAATCACAATCATAACAAATTTCAAGAAATCCAAAATAAATTTTAATTAAACGAAATAACAAAGTGAAATAATGAGTTATCCAAATTTGAAAATGAATTTAAATTCAAAATGGAAACATATTGCAATAAATACAGTAAGGTATAAAAATCAAGATAATGATTCCTACTTAGGCTGCTTTACAGAATAAAATAGGATAGAAAGCAATAGAATAGATAGAGAATAGAATAAATTGTGCTTTTTTGGTGCAAAATGGTGAAAATCAAGCATACGCAAAGATTTCTCTAAAAAATCTTGAGATTTTCATTTTTCATTTACAGTTTTCAGTTTGTAAAAGACCCCCCCAAACCATATATTTTCTGAAAGCACATGCCCAGTAGCATAAAAATAAGGTGCTACTGTACTGATTTTTATCAAAACAATATTTATGCTAAAAATACACTAAAATCATTATTAGCAGATACAAACAAGGCAAATTTTACAAAATTCCTGCTAAATTCCTACTAAATATAAAAGCTTAACCTGTATTGAGTGAATAAATAGCAAATATTTATAAATTTTAACTTCTGCCTTTTTGCAAAATAGTGGAAATTGAACATACGCAAAAACATAAATAACCAAATTTCTTTTTTCACTTCCAGCTTTTAGAGTTCGTAAATGACCCCCCAAACCATACATTTCACATGACCAGTAGAATAAAAATAAGAGTGCTACTGATTGTTTTAGACCCCCACAATAGCTGCGCAAATGTTTATCAAATCGGTAACTAAAATCCTTATTTGCACACATGAACATAGCTTAAAGCGGAACTTCAGTAATTTTTTCATCTATTACATTTTCTGCCCTTGTTGTTTTAACTTTGGATAGTAAAACTTTCTTTTTTCTGCCAATAAATAACTTATACAGCCCACTTCATGTTTCTTGTCTGGTAAAAAGCCTAGGCTTATGACATCATGCACAGTAATCTCTCACTCTTGTGAGAGTTTGCCAGGAAGGGAGAGGGGGATGAGTCATAGGAAGGCCAATGAGAACTGCAGAGCTGGAGGTGTGTGTCTGTGTAAATCCAGGAAGTGAACAGGCAGCAGCTTCAGCTGCCCACAGTTAAAATGGTTTCAGACAGAATCAGTGGAGGGGGATTAGATTTCTGCAGTATATTTGGCAAGTACAGAATCACAGTATATATAAAATAATATGCAAAATGGTTGGAGGGAAGCTTCAGAATGGTAAAGATGTTTTTATTACAAATTATGTGAGCAGACTGTAGTTCCTCTTTAACTTACAAAATTCCAGCTAACTTTCTACTAAGGCCTCGGTCAATGGAGTGTGCCAAAGAATACTTCCATAGAGGGTCGCGTTTACTCGTCCGGGGATGCACAAGTGTTGTACGCATCCCTGTGCAGGCAGTCCTATTCATGTCGATTAGGATGCAGCAGCTGCAAGGACAGATCTGACATCTGTGCGGGAGTAGGTGCATGGCCCCAAACGCAGACAGTGTGAGTTCAGGGACATACAGTATCTCACAAAAGGGAGTACACCCCTCACTTCTTTGTAAATATTTTATTATATCTTTTCATGTGACAACATTGAAGAAATGACACTTTGCTACAATGTAAAGTAGTGAGTGTACAGCTTGTATAACAGTGTAAATTTGCTGTCCCCTCAAAATAACTCAACACACAGCCATTAATGTCTAAACCGCTGGCAACAAAAGTGAGTACACCCCTAAGTGGAAATGTGCAAATGGGGCCCAAATAGCAATTTTCCCTCCCCGATGTCATGTGACTCGTTAGTGTTACAAGGTCTCAGGTATAAATAGGGAGCAGTTGTGTTAAATTTGGTGTTATCTCTTTCACTCTCTCATACTGGTTACTGGAAGTTCAACATGGCACCCCATGGCGAAGAACTCTCTGAGGATCTAAAAAAAAATTGTTGCTCTACATAAAGATGGCCTAGGTTATAAGAAGATTGCCAAGACCCTGAAACTGAGCTGCAGTGACCATACAGTGCTTTAACAGGACAGTTTCTACCCAGAACAGGCCTCGCCATGGTCGACCAAAGAAGTTGAGTGCACGTGCTCAGAGTCATATCCAGAGGTTGTCTTTGGGAAATAGACGTATAAGTGCTGCCAGCATTGCTGCAGAGGTTGAAGGGGTGGGGGGTCAGCCTGTCAGTGCTCAGACCATACGCTGCACACTGCATCAAATTGGTCTGCATGGCTGTCGTCCCAGAAGAAAGCCTCTTCTAAAGATGATGCACAAGAAAGCCCGCAAACAGTTTAATCAAGGCAAGCAGACTAAGGACATGGATTACTGGAACCATGTCCTGTGGTCTGATGAGACCAAGATAAACTTATTTGGTTCAGATGGTGTCAAGCATGTGTGGCTGCAACCAGGTGAGGAGTACAAAGACAAGTGTGTCTTACCTACGTTTGGGGCTGCACGAGTGCTGCAGGCATTGAGGAGCAACAATTCATTGAGGGAACCATGAATGCCAACATGTACTGTGACATACTGAAGCAGAGCATGATCCCTCCCATTGCAGACTGGGCCGCAGGGCAGTATTGCAACATGATAAGATAACGACCCAAAGACACCTCCAAGATGACCTCTGCCTTGCTAAAGAAGCTGAGGATAAAGGTATTAGACTGGCCAAGCATGTCTCCAGACCTAAACCCTATTGAGCATCTGTGGGGCATCCTCAAAAGGAAGGTGGGGGAGCACAAGGTCTCTAAAATCCACCATACTGGTTACTGGAAGTTGAACATGGCACCCCATGGCAAAGAACTCTCTGAGGATCTAAAAAAAAATTGTTGCTCTACATAAAGATGGCCTAGGTTATAAGAAGATTGCCAAGACCCTGAAACTGAGCTGCAGCACAGTGGCCAAGACCATACAGTGGTTTAACAGGACAGTTTCCACTCAGAACAGGCCTCGCCATGGTTGACCAAAGAAGTTGAGTGCACGTGCTCAGAGTCATATCCAGAGGTTGTCTTTGGGAAATAGATGTATGAGTGCTGCCAGCATTGCTGCAG
This sequence comes from Lithobates septentrionalis, assembly GCA_037952835.1. Taxonomy (NCBI): domain Eukaryota; kingdom Metazoa; phylum Chordata; class Amphibia; order Anura; family Ranidae; genus Lithobates; species Lithobates septentrionalis. Next base: position 1,445,454 of record JBBDGP010001470.1, on the reverse strand, counting down.
AGGTTGAAGGGGTGGGGGGTCAGCCTGTCAGTGCTCAGACCATACGCTGCACACTGCATCAAATTGGTCTGCATGGCTGTCGTCCCAGAAGGAAGCCTCTTCTAAAGATGATGCACAAGAAAGCCCGCAAACAGTTTAATCAAGACAAGCAGACTAAGGACATGGATTACTGGAACCATGTCCAGTGGTCTGATGAGACCAAGATAAACTTATTTGGTTCAGATGGTGTCAAGCATGTGTGGCGGCAACCAGGTGAGGAGTACAAAGACAAGTGTGTCTCACCTACGTCTGGGGCTGCACGAGTGCTGCAGGCATTGAGGAGCAACAATTCATTGAGGGAACCATGAATGCCAACATGTACTGTGACATACTGAAGCAGAGCATGATCCCCTCCCTTTGGAGACTGGGCCGCAGGGCAGTATTCCAACATGATAACGAACCAAAGACACCTCCAAGATGACCTCTGCCTTGCTAAAGAAGCTGAGGGTAAAGGTATTAGACTGGCCAAGCATGTCTCCAGACCTAAACCCTATTGAGCATCTGTGGGGCATCCTCAAAAGGAAGGTGGGGGAGCACAAGGTCTCTAACATCCACCAGCTTGGTGATGTCATCATGGAGGAGTGGAAGAGGACTCCAGTGGCAACCTGTGAAGCTCTGGTGAACTCCATGCCCAAGGGGGTTAAGGCAGTGCTGGAAAATAATGGTGGCCACACAAAATATTGACACTTTAGGCCCAATTTGGACATTTTGACTTAGGGGTGTACTCACTTTGGTTGCCAGCGGTTTAGACTTTAATGGGTGTGTGTAGAGTTATTTTGAGGGGACAGCAAATTTACACTGTTATACAAGCTGTACACTCACTACTTTACATTGTAGCAAAGTCTAATTTCTTCAGTGTTGTCACATGAAAAGATATAATAAGATATTTACAAAAATGTGAGGGGTGTACTCACTTTTGTGAGATACCGTACATCCACATGGATGTCAAGTTGGGAGCAGTGGCTGTATCCATGCAGCCGCTGCATATCAATTGATATGGATGGGACTGCCTGCACAAGAATGCACGTAACACCTGTGCATTCCCGTGCAGCCACTGTCTCCCAATAGACATCAATGGGACTGCCTACATGGGGATGCACAGAACATCCATGCATTCCTGTGCAGCTAAACAGAGACTCGCTGTAGTATGCCCCGGGTGAACGGGGCCTTAGGCTTTGTTTAGACTTGCAGTTTGGGTTGACACTTTTTACTATGCTTCATTCACAAACTGGATACTATGGTTCAGTGATTAATGAATACAGAAGGGATCAGTACCGATCGATGACTATATTCATTCAGGAAAGGAAGGGGGCTGGTAAACACATATTTACATTTTAGGTAAATAGCTCTGATCAGTAGCTTATCGGCCACTGATAAGGGCCATCAGTTTGTTCAGCAGTGTCTGCTGAACAGTTCTGCCATAAGTTCATGGTCACTTCAGTGACCATAAGCTTATAGCAGAAGGAGGAATGTCAGGTCCGTACTGTGTAAGGACTTGGCCAGCTGGAAGCAGTGCTGTAGCTCCATGCACCTTATGGACCTGGCAATGAAGGGGTTAAGGGGTCTATGTGTTATACACTTGAATTGGCACTGCTGGGTATACATGTTGATGAGCAGATACCTATGTATACCAAACTGCTGATCTCATACTTTCTGTACTATGCTAAAAAATAAATACTTATTAAGGGTGCACCAAATGAAAATTTTGGTGCCGAAACCGTAAATGCAGGATTCATTTTGCCGAAAATGACAGTTTTTAGAAAATATTTATATTTTTATATACAATTGTATTCTTTTTGACTTTTAAATTAATATCATCAATTTAAATTAATATGAATTTATTGTTGGCCATTATCGGCACCTTTAGTGCAAGAAAAATGTAGTCTCTAACATCTCTTGTATCATGTCCACAGACTCTAACCATCTCTTGTATCATGTCCTCCGTCTTTAACCATCTCTGTATCATGTCCTCCGTCTCTAACCATCTCTTGTATCATGTTCTCAATCTCTAATCATCTGTTGTATCATGTCCTCAGTCTTTAACCATCTCGTGTATCATGTCCTCAGTCTCTAACCATCTCTAGCAGACATGATACAGGAGATGGTCAGAGACTGCACCACTCACCCCAATAAGTGGTGGGGCTCAGTGGCTTGCAGCATATAGAGAAAAACACAGCACTATATCAAGGAGAGACAGGTATAGAGAAAGATGCCACATATAGAGCCTCAGAGATATAGTGTCCGATAGAATACAAATCAAGTATCAAAAATTTTTATTGGATAATAAATAAATAAATCAATACAAAAATGCATAAAATGATCAAATCCTTCACACTGCAGACATGATACAAGAGATCAATGCAGCCTCACCAGTGTCCATCAAATGCAGCCAACCGGTGCATGTCAGATGCAGCCTTGCCAGTGCCTGTCAGATGCAGCCTTACCAGTGCCAGTGGGATGCAGCCTTGCCAGTGCCTGTCAGATGCAGCCTTGCCAGTGCCTGTGGGATGCAGCCTTGCCAGTGCCTGTCGGATGCAGCCTTGCCAGTGCCTGTCAGATGCAGCCTTGCCAGTGCATGTGGGATGCAGTCTACCTGTGGATGCAGCCTACCAGTGCCTGTAGCCTTGCCAGTGCATATCAGATGCAGCCTTGCCAGTGAATGTCAGATGCAGCTTTGCCAGTGCCTGTGGAATGCAGCCTTGCCAGTGCCTATGGGATGCAGCCTTGCCAGTGCCTGTGAGATGCAGCCTTGCCAGTGCCTGTGGGATGCAGCCTTGCCAGTGCCTGTGGGATGCAGCCTTGCCAGTGCGTGTCAGATGCAGCCTTGCCAGTGCCTGTGGAATGCAGCCTTGCCAGTGCCTGTCAGATGCAGCCTTGCCAGTGCCTGTCAGATGCAGCCTTGCCAGTGCCTGTGAGATGCAGCCTTGCCAGTGCCTGTGGGATGCAGCCTTACCAGTGCCTGTCAGATGCAGCCTTACCAGTGCCTGTCAGATGCAGCCTTACCAGTGCCTGTCAGATGCAGCCTTACCAGTGCCTGTCAGATGCAGCCTTACCAGTGCCTGTCAGATGCAGCCTTCCCAGTGCATGTGGGATGCAGCCTACCAGTGCCACCAATGTCCCAGCATTGGATCAGTGTGCCGTCCATCACAGGAGGTGGGACATTGTTACTATGGCTGCCCAGACAATTCAGCTCCCTGACACAGGAAGATTGCCGCTCTGCGAGGAGAGGAGGAGGGAGGGGAGGACAGGACCTTGAGCTGCCAGGGTGACACCCCGTAATGGGCGGCACCCGGGAGGGCGACCACGCCCCCTTTTCTGCAAGATGTCTCCAACTTACAAGACAGCCTCAATGCACTATATTATTGGGCAACTATGTGGCAAATGAGGTTTAATGTTGATAAATGTAAGTTTATGCACTCGTGGGCTAAAAACATGCATGCGTCATACATTCTAGGAGGAGAATAGATGGTGTAGTCAATGTTTGTAGAAGATTTGGGTCTTCTGGTAGATCATTCAAAAGGTGTCTTGTCTGCCTCCCCCCCCACCCCCTCTCTGCTACCACATTTGGCACCTTTTGGGGGGGAAACGAGTACCTGGTTTTGACAGGTGCCTGAACTGAGCCGGAAGTTTGCCCCTCGCCCTGCAGGGGGCACATTCACAAAGTGCATTGCGCTTTGCGCATGCGCAGTAGGGAGTCGGCTGTGAAGCCACAAGGCTTCACTGATGTTTTCCCCTAGGCAAGATGGCGACGCAAGCACCCGATAGCCAATTGAAAAATCGGCTTGGGTGAGGACACTGCTGGATGCCTGGACAGACAAGTGCCCTATTTTTTTTAACAGATAACCTATTGTTAAAAGTCAGCAGCTACAATATTCAATATAGTTCCTCTTTAAAAGAGATATAGACACCAGAGAGAGACATGATTGTACCCCCATGCAAAGCATTAGTAAGACCTCATCTGGATATGCAGTTCAGTTTGTGCATCAGTCCACAAAAAAAATATTGGAGAACTGGAGAAAAAGCAGAGAAAGGGAACAGAAAAAAAAATAGAATGGAATAGAAAGAATAGAATAGACTAGAATAAAATAAAACCGCATAGAATAGAATAAAACAGAATAGAATAGCATAGAATAAAAAATAAAAGAATAGAACAGAAAATAATAAGATAGAATAGAACAGAATGGAATAGAATAGAAAAGTAAACAGAATAGATTTTAATAGAATAAAACAGAATGAATATAATAGTCTTCTGAAATTCGACTTGAAAATAATGAATGTACTTAATGAATCCGAACATACTAAACAAATCTAAATATCTGAATTCCGAAAATGAATCATTCTAACATAATGAGTATGAGAAAATGAAATGATTAAATTAAAGCGAAGTTCCACCCAAAAGTGGAACTTCTGCTTTTAAGACTCCTCACCCCCTGACATGCCACATTTGACATGTAATATTTTGGTATGGGGAGTGGGTACCTAGTTTTGACAGGTACCCAGCTCCCACTTCCGCTCGGGCCGCCTAGGAAGTTCTCCTCTCTCCTCCCTCCCTGCAATCTTCTGGGACACGTCACAGGTCCCAGAAGATTGCCCGGCCATCCAGGACACTCAGTGCGACTTGCGCATGCGCAGTGTGCACCCGGCTGTGAAACCGCAAGCTGTCACAGCTGGGTGCCCACCACACTAGTGATGACGGTGATGCGGAGAGGCGGGGGGAGAGAACCGAGGCTTCGGGCGACCGCATCGCTGTATCGTGGGACAGGTGAGTGTGTTTATTAGAAGTCAGCAGCTACACTTTTTGTAGCTGCTGACTTTTAATAAACATGGAAACGGCTGGAACTCTGCTTTAACAAACTAATCAGAAATTAAATTAAACATTTTTTTCTGCTGTGCACATCATCTTTACAGTGAGAGCTGTAAAAATGTGGAATAAATTCCTTCGAGAACCAGTTCTGGCCAGATTAGTAGATTGTTATAAAAAAAAGAGCTGGATGAATTCTTGAATGCAAGAAATATAACTGGATACTAACATTTCCAAGAAATAAGACCAGGAATAGTTGATTCAGTGAATATCCGATCGCATCCTTGGGGATCAGGAAGGAGCAAATCGGATCATGTTTGATTGGGTTTTTCCCCTTCCTTTGGATCAACTGTGGGTAAAGGATACTGTATGTAGCGCTGGTAGATTTTTAATCTACTGCTGATAGGTAAATCTTGTGGGTTACTTGTTAGAGGAAGTTAGATTTGCCTCTGTTCCAGCTTGGCTGAGTTGCGTGTAGTTCCACACTGCGCCGGTGGGTGTCGTTGTCACCATGGGCTGGTGTTGGAAAGGCAACGTGTTGAAGCGTATGAGTGCTCCTCTGTCCCGGAGACAACTCGGTGGAGGTGGTCCTCCGAGTTGCATTCTGGGAGAGGGTATTTATGGGACAGACGCCATGTTTAGGGGTTCGTTTTCTGCCACCTGCTGGCCCTCCTGGCCGACAGGTATGCGTTCTGAGTACCACCTCGTGGTCCTCCGTGCCGGAGGCCCACGTCGCTGCGGCGTGTGGGTGGGCCCAGAAGCTTGTCTGGGGCCTACCACAGCAGCAGAGGAATGGTCCTGAGCTGTCTATCCTGAGTGAAGAAGCTGGACAACCGAGGAGATCCCAGGGGAGGATCCGTCATGGAAGGATCATGCGTAGTGCTGGTCTGGAGAGGGGCCTGGTGACTCGGTTGGAGGACGTATCCTGAAGTAATCTTACTGCATAGCACTGCCGGGTTGGCTTAAAGGTTCAAGTACTGTGTCTGACATTCACCGCAAACCAATACATCCTGTGGCAGAGGATCATACGGGTTTTATTTCAAGCAAGTCTGTGGCAGAGACTTTTGTTTGTGCTGCGTACTGGCTGCTAGGCAAGTGAGAGAGGCCTATCCAGGCGGGCAAAGATTGAATCCCACAAGGGGAGTGTATTCAACTACAAGTGTTCAATTCTAAAGAATGTTCTAAAGAATACTAAAGAAGGGTATTTGAGCTTCCCTGCAACTTTCCTTCTGCCTCTTTCTTGCTACTTCCTTTATTACTTGTTCATTAAAGCATTGGAAAATATACTCAAGTGCTTGGTGCTTATATCGTCCAGAGGTAAACTCAACGGAACCCTAGACCCGGTGCCGGTGAAACAGAGGTATCGAGAGTGAAGGTAACAGCCCGCTTTAAACCAGCAGCTCCACCGAGAGTTAGTGCTACATGTGGGGGCGTCGTCCGGGATTTGTTGGCCATCAGTTCTCGCAACCTGGAGAGGTGTTTCACCGGGAGTTTACGGTGAGAGCTGGACTTTGTCAATTTCTCAGGAGAAGAAGAGGTTAAAAGTTGCAGGACTTTATTTCTGACTGCGTAGGCGGTGGGCGCCACTGAAAGCCCGGGAGCTACGTGATCAGAGGAACAAGTGGGAGGAGCCTAGCCTACTTGATACCGCGTGGGACGCGTGTATGTGTGTTGGCGCCAGAGAAGAAGAGAGGCCTCGTGATCGTGTTGAGAAGATCAGAGTGTGGCCATGTCTTTTTCGGTGATGCAACCAACTGTGGGGCCTAAGATGTTCACTACCAGCACCGCTGCGGGTGCTATGCTGACCGGAACCTTGCTTACAGATACCTGCATTCGTCTGAAACCGCAAGGAAGGTTTGTTCTTTATACAGTTGGAGATATTGAAGAACTGGGCATGCTTTGCCACAAGTGGGAAGGACTGGTCATACATCTCCGTCCATTTGTTCGCTGCTCGCAATGTGGAGAATATTTGTTTGTGGTGGAGCAACCTACCATTTCGCCCCGTGCTTATCGTATGGACTGGGCTACAGGTATGGCCACAGTAGAAGCTGCTACTACTGCTGAAAAAGAACAGCAGGCCGTGATTTAGCCTGTTGTCACCGAAAGTGTTTCCAAGAGAGATACTGCGGTAACCGACTCATCAGCGGACATTACCTTGATTTCCACATCCACTACGCCTATCCCTGTTGTACCTGTCCACTGGAAGGTGGGATATGTAAAGGCTTCCCGCGGCCGTGGTCGAGGCCTACCCCAGAGACTGCCCGAACTGGAGAGGTCCACGTCAGGAACGGGTGAGAGTTCACAGGGGAATGTATCTGGGACTTTGTGAAAATATTTGCCAGCAGAAGAGTTGAGAGATTCGGAGATAGATTCCATGTCGGATCTCTCCGGTGATGATGATTTATTTGAGACAATGTCACAAGAACTGTTATGGTCTCAGGGTGAAGACGTTACTTCTGCCTTAACTTTCTCAGAATGGACAGCCCTGAATTCTGGGAGAACATCACCTTGTGTGGAGCCACACAGTACTGTCGGGGAGACATTGCCTAAAGTTACTACTTTGTTACCGACACCCATCGGGTCTATGGTGAGCAAGTCATTGAACTCTTGTGTGCCCCCTGGTTTGGGGAAAAATAGACCGTTGCCCAAACTTGCACGTTTGCAGAGAATGCTTAACAAGCGTGTGGCCAGGGAATATGGTTTGGAGTTCCCATATGTTACCCAGGACATTATGCAAGAGATTGAAGCTAACCGGGAGCTCTGGTACAGTGAAGCTGTTTGGGACTATTTGTCTGTGCCTGAGCCTTTCCGGAAAACTGGATATTCTGACGCTATGGATGAACGCTTCAGTGGATGTTTCCTACACTGGAACTATGGTCAACACATTCATGCTGACAAAGTGGTCATTTGCAGACCAGGAAAAGATGATGTGGTGTACTTTATCACTACAGTGGATAAACAAGGAAAATTACTGACATTGCCAGATCCTCAGTTCTACTGGTGATTATGGACAAAGAACTGTGGGGTATGTAGATAGATAGTGTCAGTATTCAGAGATCTTCGAGGTCAAGATTTGTGTTTCAGCTCTGTGTTTCTAAATCCAAGGCTCGGTTTTTCTCTAGCTGGACTTCTTTCGTTTAAAGATATGACATACCTAAATATATATAGGGACGGACTCCTCAAGTTATTCTAGTTGGTTCCTTAGTGGGAACATAAAGGAAAATTTATTGTCAAATACTTACCGTAATTTTCCTTTCCTGATGGACTCCATGGCAGCCTACGTGTGGGTTAACCCCGCCTCCTCTCCAATGCTATAGGACCCCATTCCCATAAATGAGTGCTCACCACTAGCTACTGTGTTCCGTAACTAGCCTACTCGTTGACCAATGGGTGGGAACTCCGTCTGCCATGGAGTCCATCAGGAAAGGAAAATTACGGTAAGTATTTGACAATAAATTTTCCTTTTTCCTGACAGACTCCATGGCAGCCTACGTGTGGGAAATAACTAGCCAACCACACGGGCGGGTATGCATGATCAAAACATAAATTTTAATTTGTCCTATCGGTCGATAGGATTTGTAACCCAAAGTTTACAGAGGATAGTGAGGCAGGCTCTATACAATAGTGCAACATGAAGGTATTAATAGAAGCCCATGAAGCTGCCTTGCAGATGGTATCTGGAGCCACATGTCGAGCCGCTGCCCACGAGGCTGCCATTCCTCTGGTGGAATGGGCTGTCACCGCCTTTGGAGGAGCCAAGCCCTTAGCCCTATATGCCTGTTGTATGGTCTGTATGATCCAGGACGCGATAGTCCTGGTTGAGGCTTTCTTCCCTATATTGCTGCCTGAGTGAAGCACGAAGAGATGACTAGAACGTCTGAAGGGAGAAGTACCCTTGAGATATTCCTTAATAGCTTCGCCCACATCTAGAGGGTGATTCTCAGTGGACCCTGGGGTCCTAAATGTAGGTAACACGATCTCTTGATTGACGTGGAATACTGAAGACACTTTTGGGTTGGAACCCAGCATAGGAATGAGGACTACCCGGTCCGGGAAAAACGTTAGGAAGGGTTCTTCGTGACCAAGTGATGCAATTTCAGAGACCCTTTTGGCTGAGGTAATGGCCACTAAGAAGGCCACCTTTGCTGAAAAGACCTTGATAGGGAGCGGGGAGGGCCCCGAAGTACTGAGTCCAGAGATCGAGTCAAGGACTAATGGGAGGTCCCATTTGGGGAACCTCGGCTTTCTCTGGGGCTTGAGTCTCGATGCGCCTCGGAAAAATTGTCTAACCAGAGGATGAACTGCCCATGAAGTGCCGGAGAAGGCCGAAAGTGCCGAAACTTGGACTCTCAGAGAGCTGACAGAGAGATGTAAATCTAGGCCCGTTTGGAGGAAACTGAGAACGTCCTGGACTTTTGGATGTCTAAAAGACCTGCCCTGAGGAGAGCAGAACTCCACGAATTTGGACCAGATCCTTCCATAGACTTTATTTGTACTGGATCTTCTCGAGCTCATGAGAGTGGATATTACTTCTGAGGCACAACCTAGGGATTCCAGCCTCTCCCTCTCAAGAACCAGACCATCAGTCTCAGCACCGCAGGACAAGGGTGCAGGACTGACCCTTGAGAAAGAAGGTCCGGTCTGAGAGGGAGAGGCACTGGGTCCCGACAGCTGAGCTGGACCAGGAGAGGGAACCAAGGCCTGTTCGGCCAGTAGGGAGCTATTGTCACCACCTCCACTGGCTCTGCTCGGAGCCTCTGCAGGAATCTCAGCAAAACTGGCAGTGGCGGAAAGGCGTATGCCCGCTTGAACCTCCACTGATCCGTCAGGGCATCTGTCCCGATGGCTTGACTGCAGAGCCCCCGGGTGTAGAACTTCTTCAGCTTGCGATTGCAGGGGGAAGCAAACAGATCTACTTCGGGATCGGTCTTTAGTGACAAGATCCACCTGAACGTCTCTATGTGGAGAGACCACTCGTTGTTGTCCAACTCGGTCCGTGACAGGAAGTCTGCTTGAGTGTTTTGGACGCCTGGGACAAAGACTGCCGAGATGTTGGCAAGGTATTTCTGCGCCCACGATAGGATGGGCTCGACTTCCCGAAGGAGTGTGGGACTCCGAGTACCCCCTTGCCTCTTCACATACGATACTGCTGTGGTGTTGTCCATTCTCAACAGCACTGACTCCCCCATCAGGAGATGAGAGAAGAACTGTAGGGCACACCAGGCCGCACGAAGTTCCAAGACATTCGACCCTGGGTTGGGGAGACAAGTTTCCCACTTGCCTTGGGCCAGGTTCGACCCACAAAGGGCTCCCCAACCGGTACCGCTGGCATCGGTCGTGACCGTCACCCAGGAGATGGGAGCGATGGAGTGGCAAGTCAGGAGGTTCTTGCGCTGAAGCCACCAGAAGAGGCTGTTTCTCATTGCAGATGTTATGCGGATGACCTGGTTCTTGTCCCCTGACTTCCATTGCCGTAGGAGACCTGACTGGAAGGGACGCAATCTCCATAAGGCCCATTTGACCATGGGAGTCGTAGAAACCATCGTGCCAACGACTTTCAGACACTGAGAGGCTTTCATTTGCCGAGCATGTAGAGCCCGGGAGACTCTGTCTCGAACTGTAGGAATTTTCTGTAGTGGAAGGGAGATAGTGTTTGCCACTGTATCGAACTGGGCTCCCAGATATATTAGACACTGAGTTGGGCTCAGTTGACTCTTTTCTATGTTTAGGAGCCACCCGAAGTTGGACAGAGTGGAGGTTACTTGATCCCGGTGGACCAGCAACTGCTCCCTGCTCTGGGACAGCACCAGCAGGTCGTCCAGGTAGTGGTAAAGACGTACCCCTTTGGATCTTATTAGTGCCACCGTAGCTAGGAGGACCTTTGAAAAGACCCGGGGGGACGTTGTCAGCCCGAAGGGGAGGCAAATAAATTGAAGATGATCTGACCCAATGTGAAAGCGGAGGTATTTGTGAAATTCTTTTTCCACTGGAACGTGGAAATAAGCGTCCTTCAGGTCGATTGATATCATCCAGTCGCCTGGTTGTATGGCTCTCTGAATGGTCACCAAGGTTTCCATCTTGAACCTTCCATTCTCTATGAATCCGTTGAGATATGTGAGGTCTATGACTGGGCGCCAAGAGCCCCCCTTTTTTTGAACTAGGAAGAGAGGGGAGTATATCCCCTGGAACCATTCGTCCTGTGGTACATGTACTACTGCTCCTTGAATTTTCAGGAGGTCCACATAGGACAGCAAAATTTGTTTTTGATCCTCTGCCCGAGGGAGAAGAGTGGAGACGAACCTTGGGTGCGGAGTCCTGGAAAAGGCCCATCTGTGGCCTGACGAGACCGTCCTTATGACCCAGAAGTCTGAGATCGAGGCCACCCAGACGTGCCGGAAGAGGAGCAGACGAGCCCCCACCCGGCCCGCCTGGGCGGGCGTAATCTCAAAAAGATTTAGCCTGATCACGAGCACTGGACGTTTGATTTTTAACGGGTTTGCGGAAGGATGACTGCCCTCTGCTCCAATTCTTCCTAAAGTCCCGGCCAGGCTTGTAGGAGCGTGCTTCCCTGGAGCGCTCCGGACTTCGTCTTCTGAACTGGGGCTTCTTTCGACCCAGCATGCGCCTGTCCTGGGGAAGAAAACCCGATTCGCCACCTGTGGCTCGCGTAATGGCATCGTCAAGCTTATTGCCAAACAGTGAGGACCCCTCAAACGGGATTTTACACCACGCTTGCTTAGAACCAGGGTCCGCAAGCCAGGGACGCAACCAGAGGGCTCTCTTGGCCGTAACTGAGGACAGCATAATACGAGCCAGAAGGCGGATCAAGTCAATGGACGCCTCCCCCAGGAAGACCGCTGCAAGCTTCAGTTCTGCGGCTGCTGAACTTCCAGCCAGCTCTTCTGACACGCCTCTAAGGAAGGATTCCACGTTCTCCGTCCAGGCCTCCATGGCCTTAGACATGGCCGCTAATGCCAGGGCTGGTTTACAGGCCATACCCGCGAGCCCATAGATTCTTTTTAGATCTAGGTCTATCTTCCTCTCGAGCCCATCTTTAAAAGATACTGCGTCTTCTAGAGGAAGAGTCACATGTTTGGCCAGACGCATAAGAGCTGCGTCCACAAGGGGAGTATTCTCCAAATTCTTTACTTCTTCTGACTTGAAGGGGTACAATCTGGAGGTTTTATTAGACATGGAGGATTTTTTCTCTGTTTTACTCCATTCTTCCTCAATGATTTCCTTTAGCTCTGGAAGGAGCGGAAAGTTTGCGCGTTCTCTCCCCAGGTGCTTGAAGAATTTTTTCTGCTTGGCTGGGGGAGTGGAAGGGTCTTCCCACTTCAAGGCTTCCTTGATCGCTTTGATTAAAGGGGAAACCATCGCGAAGTCGAACCCTCCAATGACCTCCTCACTGATAGACTCATCCTCTGAGGAGTCAGGAGAGGTGATATAGGGCTGCGAAGTACCCGGATCATCACGGGCCTCTTCCGCCGGCGGGCCAGACGCAGTGGTAGACTGGCTCAATGTGCGAGGTGCTTCCCTCTCCATTAGGGATTGCTGTACCACTCGTTTCACAAGAGACTCTAAACGCTGGTTTTCCGTCTCTTTTTCCCCAACCGCACGGGCAAAACAACGGTCACATAAGGACTTGCCCTCCGGGATTCGTGTCCTACATCCCCAGCAGGCTCTGTGGTCTGAGCGGCTGTCATGGCGGTGGGAGCGGTGTCTTGAGGAGGAACGAGAGCGTCTCCTCTGGTGGGATCCGGACTGTGAATCTCGTCTGGATGAAGATGAATTGTATTGTGGCTTGGCAAGGTCATTGGCATTCTGGACCGCATTTAGCGGGTCCGACCTAGAAGGGCTGGGAAGAGAAAAAATAGGGGAAGGGGAGAGAATAAAGGTAGAACATGGTATCAGCACGACAATAATGTGCATAAATCTCATCCCCTCCCCTCACGAGCACATACCTTGTGCGTGAGGGCTGGCCACTTAAAGGCGGTGAATTGTCCATAACCAGGGACACGAAATGTCACTTTAATAGTCTGCAGGGATAATGGTCTAAGAAAACCTAGGCATCAAAATATGAGAAGGTTTTAGAGAAAAAGAAAAAACTCTGCTTGCCTCTTCTTTTTTTTTTTTTTTTTTATAGTATGCACAAGGCATGTATCAACATATAATCAATGCAAAGGAGAAACAACTTCCAGCCGCATATGTATGTATATTTAGATAACATATATAATGATAAAAGAACAATTTTCCATTATTTTGCTCTCTTTTTTTTTTTTTTTTTTTAAATGCAGAGGTTTCCACCACTCACCTGGAGACCAGCAGGGATCCGCTCCTCCTTTCCCTACCAAGGGAGATCCCAACTCAGCAGGACAGGAGGGCGAAATTTAAATTCCCCGCCCGTGACATCATTATCCCCTACAGCGCATGCGCAAAGGGGAACCACCGTACAGCGCCTGCGCGGACGACGAACGAGCCGCCGTACTGCGCATGCGCGAGCCAAACCTCGCTCTCAGGTTGGCTACAGCGCAGGTGCCAGCGGCGAGACTGCCGCAACCCGGAAGTGCCGTGGCGGGCTGGAACGCACGCAAACCAGCCGCCATGAGGGGGATAGGACACACTGGATCACCAGGGAAAATACATACAACACATAGAAACACTGCCATGGAGTATGAGAAAACATCCACAGACCTTGCCAGCCGTTGATGAGAACTGTCCGCCGGGCATACAGAGGCGACCACCCATCCACCAAGGGGGAACATTCAAGCCTCTTCAAGCTACTCGCCCGCTCATAGCTGGGCTTTTGAGCTGCACCGCACAGGTATGCCAATCTTGGAATCAATCAATCTTGGATTCAATCAATCTTGATGCGAACAGCATGTGTAGGTCCATAGAGGAGGACAAAAAAGGAACACAGTAGCTAGTGGTGAGCACTCATTTATGGGAATGGGGTCCTATAGCATTGGAGAGGAGGCGGGGTTAACCCACACGTTGGCTGCCATGGAGTCTGTCAGGAAAGGAAAGATTATAGGAAGAGAGTTTCATTTTTTAAGAATGAGACTTTGCTCCTAAAACTGTGTATATCTTGTGTGTGTGTTTAACTTTGTTTTTTTTCAGGAGCAAGTGGACCTGCTATCAAGCTGTTAGGCTTTTCAGCTAGATAGATAGTGGGGTTGCAACAGTATTAATGTGGTTTTGTTTACGGATGTGAACATATTGTCTAAAAGAAAAATGTTGAAATTGTAATATCTCTCTACTGTCTTCTTCTCTTCTTTACTTTAATCCAAGTTTTAAGCTCAAATACCTGCTCTCAGGCTTGGGAGTTATTATTTTTTTTTTTTACAGACGTCTATCGTAGTGGGGGGAGTATGTAGTGCTGGTAGATTTTTAATCTACCGCTGATAGGTAAATCTTGTGGGTTACTTGTTAGAGGAAGTTAGATTTGCCTCTGTTCCAGCTTGGCTGAGTTGCGTGTAGTTCCACACTGCGCCGGTGGGTGTCGTTGTCACCATGGGCTGGTGTTGGAAAGGCATCGTGTTGAAGCGTATGAGTGCTCCTCTGTCCCGGAGACAACTCGGTGGAGGTGGTCCTCCGAGTTGCATTCTGGGAGAGGGTATTTATGGGACAGACGTCATGTTTAGGGGTTCGTTTTCAGCCACCTGCTGGCCCTTCTGGCCGACAGGTATGCGTTAAGAGTACCACCTCGTGGTAGTCCATGCCGGAGGCTCATGTCGCTGTGGCGTGTGGGTGGGCCCAGAAGCTTGTCTGGGGCCTACCACAGCAGCAGAGGAATGGTCCTGAGCTGTCTATCCTGAGTGAAGAAGCTGGACAACCGAGGAGATCCCAGGGGAGGACCCGTCAGGAAAGGATCATGCAGAGTGCTGGTCTGGAGAGGGGCCTGGTGACTCGGTTGGAGGACGTATCCTGAAGTAAACTTACTGCATAGTACTGCCGGGTTGGCTTAAAGGTTCAAGTACTGTGTCTGACATTCACCGCAAACCAATACATCCTGTGGCAGAGGATCGTACGGGTTTTATTTCAAGCAAGTCTGTGGCAGAGACTTTTGTTTGTGCTGCATACTGGCTGCTAGGCAAGTGAGAGAGGCCTATCCAGGCGGGCAAAGATTGAATCCCACAAGGGGAGCGTATTCAACTACAAGTGTTCAATTCCAAAGAATGTTCTAAAGAATACTAAAGAAGGGTATTTGAGCTTCCCTGCAACTTTCCTTCTGCCTCTTTCCTGCTACTTCCTTTATTGCTTGTTCATTAAAGCATTGGAAAATATACTCGAGTGCTTGGTGCTTATATCGTCCAGAGGTAAACTCAACGGAACCCTAGACCCGGTGCCGGTGATACAGAGGTATCGAGAGTGAAGGTAACAGCCCGCTTTAAGCAGCTCCACCGAGAGTGGAGTGCTACATGTATATGGAGGTTTTCGATTTTTTGTTTTTTTTCTATTGATTGAACTACATTGAGCAAAATTATAAATGCAACACTTTTGTATTTTGCGAAGGAGATGTGCTGCACTGCGTAAGGCAAATGGTGGTCACACCAGATACTGACTGTTTTTTGGACCCCCCCAATACAGAAAAACTGCACATTTTAGAATGGCCTTTTATTGTGGCCAGCCTAAGGCACACCTGTGCAATAATCATGCTGTCTAATCAGCATCTTGATATGCCACACCCGTGAGGTGGATTGTTTATCTTGGTAAAGGAGAAAGGCTCACTAACACAGATTTAGACTGATTTGTGAACAATATTTGAAAGAAATAGGCCTTTTGCGTACATAGAATCTTTGCGTTTAGCTCATGATAAATAGGGCAAACACAAAAGTGTTGCGTTTATAATTTTGCTCAGTGTAGATGCCTCTTTTCAACTTAAAAGTAAGAGTCAGCAGCTACAAATACTGTAGCTGCTGACTTTTAATATTAGGACACTTACCTGTCCCTGGATTCAGCGATGTCTTCACCCCAGCTGATTTTTTAATCGGCTCTCGGGTGCTGCCGTCACCATTTCTTGTAAGGGAAACTGGCAGCGAAGCCTTGCGGCTTCACAGCCGGTTCACTACTGCGCATGCACAAAGCGCGCTGCGCTTTGTGAATGGCCCAGTGGTAGGGGAAGGAGAAGGGGGGCTGAACTTCTGCATGACTTTGCCACGGCAAGATCTGCCGGAAGTGGGAGCGGGCACCCGTCAACACCAGGTACGCACTCCTGGCCGACAGGGGTAAACGAGCGGAGTTTCCCCTTTTGGGTGGAGCTCCACTATGATACTATGTAACTACGTAAGGAAATTTGCCCCTGGAGCTTAGTGAATGAGGTGAAGTTCTTCTGACTTCCATCACTCAAACATGTGCAAGCAAAAAATTTATTTTTTTAATTTCCTTACATGTGATTGGGTATCCTTTGCAAAGTGTGACTTCACCCCATTTACTAAGTTCTGAGGCACATTTTTTTGCAAAGTGAACAACAAGTGCCCGGCAGATGCAGCCTTGCCAGTGCATCCCACAGTCTACTTGCCTTTAGTAAATCATCCCCAGTGCCGTGATTTGTCCTGGTGGTCACTATACCGATTTGTCCTGGTGGTCACTATACCGATTTGTCCCGGTGGTCATTATACCGATTTGACCTGGTGGTCACTATACCGATTTGTCCCGGTGGTCACTCTACCGATTTGTCCCGGTGGTCACTATACCGATTTGTCCCGGTGGTCACTATACAGATTTGTCCCGGTGGTCACTATACCGATCTGTCCCGGTGGTCACTATAACCATCTGTCCCGGTGGTTACTATAACTCATACAAAAAGTAATGGAATATTAAATATTTTTCATTTGTCATAGGAACAGAAGGTGACTGGAAATACAGATGGGTACAATTTCATAAACTATCCAAAAGGAAAAAAATTATATGGGCTTTAGATTTAGGTGGTAATATATTGCAGATTACCAATTCTTAGATGTGGTGGTTGCATTAGTTTTCATTTTACGCTTTCTTTCTTCTATTTTCATCTGGGGATTTGACCAGTCTTTTATTTTTTAAAAGAACAAGCTGTCTTGCAGATGTATCAAGTACATGGGAACTGGCAGGGATGCTTAGAATGATGTAAAATCTTTATCCCAAAAAGAAAGAGAACTGTTTGCCGTAACTGCTTATAATGTGAAAGCTGGAGTTGAGCTTCAATTTGTTAGTGTATGTAAATCTGCTAATACATCTAAAACTCCTGTCCCCCCAGGTTAACAATGCTGCCCTCCAAAGGTGCCCTCTATGCTCCTTCATCAAGAGTGGGGGCAGTCCAATACAAGAAGTGTATTGCCGACCAGATCACCAGGTAAAAACAGAAAGGAAAAAACCTGAGAAAAAGAACACTGATGCAGTCACTGCATCTAATGATTGGTAAGCTGCAATGTATTCAATTTTTGGGTTTAATACCATTTTAACGTATAAAAATAGATTTTTTCGACCACATAATTGGTTGATTGATGTGAATACGGTGTCATCATATTACTAATAAGGATGGGCTAGGGTTCCATTGTCCAAACAAAGCCAAACTAGGTCAATGATGTCACCAGCATCCCCACCCCTTTGTACAGAGCGAGGAATTCCATGACTGCAGCTGATTGGGATGACAGTCTGCTGTCACGTGACAGGTTCCTGTTGGTTTTGGGGAACATTCACTTTGCAAAGTTAACATAAAAACACAGAACAGTGAAGGTAGAAAAAGAACAAGTGGCCCATCAAGTCTGCCCTTTTTAATTTTTTTAAAAACGTTTTTGTCTGACTATAGATCTCTATTTGTCTCAAACATGTTTAAATTCACTTACTGTTGATTAAAGTGATATTAAAGTCTTTTTTTTTGTTTTTTTTTTGTTTAACCACCTCAATACTAGGCACGTTCACTTCCTTCCTGCCCAATCCAATTTTCAGCTTTCAGCGCTGTCTGTCACACTTTAACCACTTTAGCCCCGGACCAATTAGCTGCCTAAGGACCAGAGGACTTTTTCCAATTTGGCACTGCGTCGCTTTAACTGCCAATTGCGCGGTCATGCAATGCTGTACCCAAACAAAATTTGCATCCTTTTCTTCCCACAAATAGAGCTTTCTTTTGATGGTATTTGATCACCTCTGCGGTTTTTATTTTTTGCGCTATAAACGGAAAAAGACCGAAAATTTTGAAAAAAAATATTATATTTTCTAATTTTTGTTATAAAAAAATCCAATAAACTCAATTTTAGTCATACATTTAGGCCAAAATGTAGTCGGCCACATGTCTTTGGTAAAAAAAATGTCATTAAGTGTATATTTATTGGTTTGCGCAAAAGTTATAGCGTCTACAAACTAGGGTACATTTTCTGGAATTGACACAGCTTTTAGTTTATGACTGCCTATGTCATTTCTTGAGGTGCTAAAATGGCAGGGCAGTACAAACCCCCCCCAAATGACCCCATTTTGGAAAGTAGACACCCCAAGGAAATTGCTGAGAGGCATGTTGAACCCATTGAATATTTATTTTTTTTGTCCCAAGTGATTGAATAATGACAAAAAAAAAAAAATTTACAAAAAGTTGTCACTAAATGATATATTGCTCACACAGGCCATGGGCCTATGTGGAATTGCACCCCAAAATACATTCAGCTGCTTCTTCTGAGTACGGGGATACCACATGTGTGGGAATTTTTGGGAGCCTAGCCGCGTACAGGGCCCCGAAAACCAATCACCGCCTTCAGGATTTCTAAGGGCGTAAATTTTTTAATTCACTCCTCACTACCTATCACAGTTTTGAAGGCCATAAAATGCCAAGATGGCACAAACCCCCCCCAAATGGCCCCATTTTGGAAAGTAGACACCCCAAGCTATTTTCTAAAAGGCATGTTGAGTCCATGGAATATTTTATATTGTGACACAAGTTGCGGGAAAAAGACAATTTTTTCTTTTTGCACAAAGTTGTCACTAAATGATATATTGCTCAAACATGCCATGGGAATATGTGAAATTACACCCCAAAATACATTCTGTTGCTTCTCCTGAGTATGGGGATACCACATGTGTGAGAGGCATGGTGAGTATTTTGCAGCTCTCATTTGTTTTTGAAAATGAAGAAAGACAAGAAAAAACTTTATTTTTTCTTTTTTCAAAACTTTGTGACAAAAAGTGAGGTCTGCAAAATACTCACTATACCTCTCAGCAAATAGCTTGGGGTGTCTACTTTCCAAAATTGGGTCATTTGGGGGGGTTTTGTGCCACCTGGGCATTCCATGGCCTCTCAAACTGTGATAGGCAGTGAAGAGTGAAATTAAAAATTTACGCCCTTAGAAAGCCTGAAGGCAGTGATTGGTTTTCGGGGTCCCGTACGCGGCTAGGCTCCCAAAAAGTCTCACACATGTGGTATCCCCGTACTCAGGAGAAGCAGCTGAATGTATTTTGGGGTGTAATTTCACATATTCTCATAGCATGTTTGAGCAATATATCATTTAGTGACAACTTTGTGCAAAAAAAAAAAAAAAAAATTTGTCTCTTTCCCGCAACTTGTGTCACAATATAAAATATTCCATGGACTTGACATGACTCTCAGCAAATAGCTTGGGGTGTCTACTTTCCAAAATGGGGTCATTTGGGGGGGTTTTGAACTGTCCTGGCATTTTATGCACAACATTTAGAAGCTTATGTCACACATCACCCACTCTTCTAACCACTTGAAGACAAAACCCTTTCTGACACTTTTTGTTTACATGAAAAAATTATTTTTTTTTGCAAGAAAATTACTTTGAACCCCTAAACATTATATATTTTTTTTAAAGCAAATGCCCTACAGATTAAAATGGTGGGCGTTTCATTTTTTTTTTCACACAGTATTTGCGCAGTGATTTTTCAAATGCATTTTTTGGGGCAAAAACACGCTTTTTTAAATTTTAATGCACTAAAACACACTATATTGCCCAAATGTTTGATGGAATAAAAAAGATGATCTTAGGCCGAGTACATGGATACCAAACATGACATGCTTTACAATTGCGCACAAGCGTGCAGTGGCAACAAAATAAATACATTTTTAAAAGCCTTTAAAAGCCTTTACAGGTTACCACTTTAGATTTACAGAGGAGGTCTACTGCTAAAATTACTGCCCTCGATCTGACCTTCGCGGTGATACCTCACATGCATGGTGCGATTGCTGTTTACGTTTGACAACAGACCGCCCCTTGCGTTCGCCTTAGCGCGAGAGCAGGGGGCGACAGGGGTGCTTTTTTTTTTTTTATAATTTTTTTGCTTTTTTATCTTATTTTTAAACTGTTCCTTTCATTTTTTTTTTTAATCATTTTTATTGTTATCTCTGGGAATGTAAATATCCCCTATGATAGCAATAGGTAGTGACAGGTACTCTTTTTTGATCGGATCAGTATAGATCTGATCGGATCAGATATTGATCCGTCCAGATACTATACCACTAAGGGAGGTGTACAGTGCATGCGTGGGTGTTAGCGGTACTGGCGCTAATCTGACGCTGCCTGGGGCGACGCATATCACCGCCGGGCGATCAGGGGGCTAAACCTTTATTCGGTAATAAACAGCGGGTGCCTTGACACTATAAAAAATAAACGAACTAACCAGCGTCACCCGTAACGGTTATACGGTGATCAGTGGTGAAAGGGTTAATTAGGGGGCAATCAAGGGGTTAAAACATTTATTAGGTAGTATATGGGGGTCCCTGTCGCTATAAAACGCTGACGGCGAACCTAAATATTTACCTCCCTAACTAGCGTCACCAGTGACACTAATACAGCGATCAGAAAAATGATCGCTTAGCGACACTGGCGACGGGGTGATCAAGGGGTTAAAACTTTATTGGGGGGGGTTAGGGGGGTACCCTAGACCTAAAGGGGGCTAACAGTAACTGCCCTAACACAGTAACTGTCACAAACTGACACCATGCAGTAATCAGAAAAGAAAAAAAAAAACTGCCTGGTGTCAGTGTGACGGGGGGGGGGGGGGGAGGGGTGATTGGGGGGTGATCGGGGGGGTGTTTTGTGTGCCTGGCATGTTCTACTGTGTGTGTAGTGTTTGTGCACTCACATTGCAGTCTTCTCTCCTCGGCGCCGGAACGGAAAATATCGAGCCGAGGAGAGATGACATAATTTCCTTTGCTGCTGTTTAGCATACAGCAGCAGAGGGATGATTCTATTGGCCGGCAGCGATCGCGAGGGGGGGCCACGAACGGATGGTCTCCCCCTCATCTCCGATCGCCGCTGTACAATAGCCGACCGCCTCGGGCACCGGGGGGGGGGGGTCCGATCAGACTCCCCGCCCGCGGGAAGCAGATCATGTATATGTACGTGATTCTGCCTGCCCGTGCCACCTTGCCGACGTACATCGGCGTGAGGCGGTCGTTAAGTGGTTAAATGACAATTGCACAATCATGCAACACTGTACCCAAATTTAATTTTTATCATTTTCTTTCCACAAATAGAGCTTTCTTTTGGTGGTATTTAATCAACGCTAGGTTTTTTTATTTGTTGCTAAAAAAAAAAAAAAAAAAAACGAAATAAGACTGAAAATTTTGAGAAAAAGGGTTTTCTTATGCCGTGTACACACAGGCGGACTTTTCGACTGGACTGGTCCGACGGGACGAATCCGTCAGACAATCCGACCGTGTGTGGGCTTCATCAGACCTGCAGCGGACTTTTTCGGTCGAAAATCAGACGGACTTTAGATTTGGAACATGTTTTAAATCTTTCCAACGGACTCGAGTCCGGTCGAAAAATCTGCTCGTCTGTATGCTAGTCCGACGGACGAAAACCAATGCTAAGGCAGCTATTGGCTACTGGCTATCAACTTCCTTATTTTAGTCCAGTCGTACGTCATCACGTACAAATCCGTCAGACTTTGATGTGATCGTGTGTAGGCAAGTCCGTTTGTTCGAAAGTCCGTCGAAAGTCCGTCGGAAAGACCATCGGACCTTTGATGCCGAAAAGTCCGCCCGTGTGTACACGGCATTAGTTTCTGTCATTAAATTTCTAAATTAAAATTTTTTCTCCTTCACTGATGTGCATTTATAAGGCTGCACCGAAGGGCACTGATGAGGATGAACGAATATGCCACACTAATAGGTGGCACCGATGAGCGGCACTGGTGGGCACTAAAGGGTAGCACTAATGAGCAGGCACTGATTGGCACTAATAGGCAACACTGAGTGGCATCACTGATGAACATTGATTGGTGTCACTGCTGGGCACTGATTGGTGGCACTAATGGGCACTGCTGGGGCTACATTGCAGGGCACAGATGATATGTGCCCTGATTACCGCTACACTCTCTGCTGTGAGGAGATACCGCTGATCGGTTCTCCTTACCTCACACTGAGAGTGTGAAGCGAGAAGAGCCGAAAAACGACACTTCCGTGTTTACATGTGACTGGCTATGATTGGAGTCATCAGCTCTTTACCCAGATTAGGGTTGCAAAATGTCCTAGAAACAGAGTGCGACCGCCGCGCTGCACGTCCCCGTGAGAGCAGTGACACAGGGGTGACGTCGTATGACATCGCTCCAGAACAAGATGGGATCCCGCCCGCCATCATTTTACTATTTGGCGGGCAGGAAGTAGTTAAAAATAACAAACATGTTATACTGGTTAATAGTTTTTATAATGGTTTTGCACACAGCAACCCAGGTCCTCCTCCTCTCTTCCCTCGCTGGCACTTCTGGCTCCTCCCTCCTGGCCCCACAGCAAGCAGCTTGCTCTTGGGGCACCTGAGCTGAACCGCTGCTCTGTGTGCCCATTTAGATACGGAGCCACACCAGCCCGGCCCCACACCATCTCTTTCCTCATTGGCTCACTGACATTGATTGACAGCAGCAGGCGCCAATGGCACCCTGCTGCTGTCTCAGCCAATGAAGAGGGAGAGTCCCAGACAGCTGAGACTCTTGTACAACATTGCTGGATTGAGATGGGGCTCAGGTAAGTATTAAGGGGGCTGCTGCAGACAGAAGGTTTTTTATCTTAGTTTTATCATAGAATGCATTAAGATAAAAAAACCTTCTGACTAGAACCACTTTCACACACTATAAGAACAATTTCTGTTTCTATAAGAAAATTAACTGCTACTGTAGTCTTTTTGTCAACCACGGTGCCATTTGGTTTTCCCTGGGGTGCCGCGAGCACTGAACCCAGTCTGTCCTGGATTGGGGCATCTGGTGGGGGGACTGTGTGATTGGGGGTCTCTGTGATGGGAGGGGCTCTGATGTGAAGGGGGCTTTGATGTGAAGGGAGGGATCTCTGATGCTATGAAGGGGGCTTTGATGTTAAGGGGGGTTTTGATGTGAAGGGGGTTCTGATGTAATAAGGGGCCTCTGATGTGAAGGAGTGTTCTGATGCAGTGGGAGACCTCTGATGTCACAGGAGGATCATTGATGTGAAGGGAAGACTGATGTGATACTGGAGTAGGGGATAGCTGGACCTCCACCGATCCAGCTATCCCCTACTCTTGCTACCTTCAGGTGATCCCTGAAAACTCATCTCTTCAGGAAAGCCTATCACGTCTTCAACTAATCTTCTACCACTTCCATCAGCTCGTTCTCCACAGTTACAACCTTTTGTACAACCTGCCCCACCCTATTAGATTGTAAGCTCTTCTGAGCAGGGCCCTCTTAATCCTCTTGTATTTTATTGTATTATAACTGTATTGTCTCCCTTTTATATTGGAAAGTGCTGCGTAAACTGTTGGCGCTATATAAATCCTGTATAATAATAATGTAATCTGAAAACCTTTGATGCTATAGGACGACCTCTGATGTGATGGGAGGACCTCTGATGCGATGGTAGGACCTCTGATGTGATGGGAGGACCTCTGATGTGATGGGGGACCTCTGATGTGATGGGGGACCTCTGATGTAAAGTGGAGAGGGTCTCTGATGTGATAGGGGACCTCTGATGTAAAGGGGGGGGGGGCGCTCTGATGTGAAGTGGGACCTCTAATGTGATGGGTAGACCTCTGATGCCACAAAAGGACCACTGGTGTGAGGGTGGACCTTTGATGTGATGGGGGGACCTCTGATGTCACAGGAGGATCATGACGTGTAGGGAGGACACTGATGTGATCAGAGGACCTCTGATGTGATGGAGGACTTGTGATGTAAAGGGGGGGGGGGCTCTGACGTGAAGGGGGACCTCTGATGTGATGGGGGGACCTTTGATGTGAATAGGGGCCTTCTGATGTGATAGGGGGGGGACACCTCTGATGCCACAAGAAAAACACTGATGTGAAGGAGACCTCTGATGCCACAAGAAGACCATTGATGTGAAGGGGTGTGTGATGTGGATAGAGGACCTCTGATGTAAAGGGGGGCTCTGATGTGAAGGGGGACCTCTGATACCACAAGACCTCTGATGCGATGGGGGGCCTCTGATGTGATGGGTAGACCTCCAATGCCACAAAAGGACCACTGATGTGTGGGGGACCTCTGATGTGATGGGGGGACCTTTGGTGTAAAGGGGGGGCTCTGAAGTGAAGGGGGCCTCTGATGCCAGAAGAAGACCTCTGATGTGAAACACAAAGAGAGAGAGGCGCCTCTGGGTGTAGACTTTAAAAACAGTTTATTCATTAATCTTGTCAATCACACTCACGTTTGGAAGATGACGTCAAGCTTGCGAGTGACGTCATTTTTCCTTGCCCGCCATCCACCTGCGCTCTGAGCCTCGTTTTGGTTCTCTGTTGGTATTGCGGCCGGCTTTAACACAGCAGTATCCTTCCACACGCAGGCAGAGCAGCTAGCAGACAAGGTTTTATGACCGACCTAATGACACCCCCCTTGATGGATACTCCACATTTACATGCCTTTTTATGATCTTCCAAACGTGAGTGTGATTGACACAAGATTATTGAATAAACTGTTTTTAAAGTCTACACCCAGAGGCGCCTCTCTCTCTTTGTGTTTCTCCTCAGGATTTGGAACCCGGTTTCAGTTCCCATTGAAGGCAGCCCTACATGTGGACTCTCTGTCCTGGTTTGGACTTTCCTGTATATACATGGTTTTATTATACATATATATACATTTACCATCATGACCTTCTCACGCATTTGTCTCTGAATGTATTTTATTACCCGAGATGGTTTTTATAGTTTTTATGATCACAGTATCCCACTTGTTCCTTTTTATTTATTTTTGTGGATCAAGGGTTGTTTTGCTGCTTTTTTCAGTTTATTGCACCTATACTTGTATATTAAGACCTCTGATGTGATGGGGACCTCTGATGAGAAAAGGAGGGGGGCTCTGATGTGAAGGGGGACCTTTGATGTAAAGGGGGGTTCTGATGTAAAGGGGGACTTCTGATGTGATGGGGTACATCTGATGCTACAAGAGAACCACTGATGTGAAGGGGGGCTCTGATATAAAGGGGACCCTCTGATGTGAAGAGGGACTCTGATATAAGGGGGGGGTGCCACAAGGGAACCACTGATGTAAAGGGGGACACTGAAGTGATGGGGGATATCTGATGCTACAAGAGAACAACTGATGTGAAGGGGGACTCGGATATAAAGGGGGGCTCTGATGTGATGGGGACTCTTATATAAAGGTGGTGGGGGGTGCCACAAGAGGACCACTGATGTAAAGGGGGACTCTGAAGTGATGGGGGATGTCTGATGCTACAAGAGAACAACTGATGTGAAGAGGGACTCTGATTTAAAGGTGGGGGGGGGTGCCACAAGAGGACCACTGATGTAAAGGGGGACTCTGAGGTGATGGGGGGCATCTGATGCTACAAGATAACCACTGATGTGAAGGGGGACTCTGATATAAAGGTGGGGGGGGGGCTCTGATGTGATCGGGGACTCTGATATAAAGGGGGACTCTGATATAAAGGGGGGGGCTCTGATGTGAAGGGGGACTCTGATATAAAGGGGGGGGGGCTCTGATGTGAAGGGGGACTCTGATATAAAGGTGGGGGGGGGTGCCACAAGAGGACCACTGATGTAAAGGGGGACTCTGATATTTTGGTAGGACCCCTGATATGATATGTGAAAAGGTCATCAGAACAGTTGTGTGGATTGTCTCAGGCTCCCACAGATAACATTAGACTGATGTGTCATGAGACCATACATAGTTTTAAAAGATCTCGCCACTGAAAATCAGATTGAGAAGGGCTGGACTAAGGACTGAACAGTCCCCACGCTGCACATCTCTCATAGTAACAAAGGGCTCATAGCAGCTTTTCTCCCTCACGACGAATGGCGACCTCCTAGCATTGTCTATGTGTCCCTAGATGTGATTGGACACGGAGCAGCCAGTAGACCCATAGCCCCCCAGCCATTGGAGGGGCGGAGACACGATACGGGGGGGCAGTTTGGCCTCCTCTGCACACAACTCTCCGGAAAGGGATTTGAGGGAGGTGTGACGTCACTGGTGGTTGGAGAATTTTCTCGGCGCCATTTTAGAGCGGTCGTTGCTGTCGGTTTTTCGCTCGCTGCTCGTCGTCTCTCGCGGTAAGGATAGCCATGGCGAACAGGAACCTGAAACAAGTCCGCATCGAGAGGACGTTCACCCCTAAGAGCGGCGCCGACATGGTGTCCCCTCCGCAGCAGCAGATGATGACCCCGGGGAAGGGCATGAAGCGCAGCCTGGAGGTGTCGGAGGGGGACCCGTCCCTCATGCCTCCCAAGATGGAAGAGCGGGAAGAGGAGCGCGGAGTCACCATCGATATCAAGAGCTTCCTGAAGCCCGGAGAGAAGAGCTACACCCAGCGCTGCCGCCTGTTCGTGGGCAACCTGCCGACCGACATCACCGAGAACGAGTTCAAGAAACTGTTCGACAAGTACGGGGAGCCGAGCGAGGTGTTCATCAACCGGGACCGGGGCTTCGGCTTCATCCGCCTGGTAAGAGCGTTGTGTGTGAGCGGCCAGGAGGGGGCGCTCTTCATTCATTCATTCCAAGACCTCGTGTACATGGAGGATCGGCCATTCTCCGACCACACAGGCCTTCCTCCTCCTCCTCGGTGGTGTGCCAGGAGAAACCATCAACGCTTGGAAACGTGTGCAACGCATCAAACATCAATGTCTTTCATTGGCTATAATAATCCGGCTATTGAAATAAGTGAATGCTCAAAAGCTAAACGCGTCCCGCGTTTACATGCGTTTTCACGCGTTTAGATGCATCAGGCGTTTATTATTTATTTTTGCGGCTCCAGGCTGCACTGGTTGTCTTTTTTTTCTTTCTTCTTGCTAAACTTGTGTGTGTGTGTGTGTGTATATATATATATATATTTTATTTTAAAGTTCTAACACCCTAGAGAATAAAATGGCAGTTGTTGCAATACTTTGTCACACCATATTTGCGCAGCGGTCTTACAACGCACTTTTTTTTTTAGGAAAAAATACTTTTTAATCACTTGCCGACCGCCTCACGCCGATATACGTCAGCACAATGGCAGCAATGGGCATACCTGTACGTCCCCTTTGTCCCCTTTTAATTGGCGGGGCTAGTGGGCAAACCAATCAATCTACGCTTATTAGAAATTTTTTTTCACCAAAAATATATAGAAGAATACATATCGGCCTAAACTAAGGAAATTTTTTTTTTAATATATGTATATATTTTTGGGGGATATTATAGTAAAAAAAAATTGCTTTTTTTTTTTCAAAATTGTCGATTTTTTTTTTTTTTTTTTTTTTTGCTTATAGCACAAACAATAAAAACTGCAGAGGTGATCAAATACCACCAAAAGAAAGCTCTATTTGTGTGTGGGGGGGGGGACGTTAATTTTGTTTGGGTGCAACGTCGTATGACCGCGCAATTGTCAGTTAAAGCGACGCAGTGCCGAATCGCAAAAAGTGCTCTGGTCAGGAAGGGGGTAAAATCTTCCAGGGCTGAAGCGGTTAAATAAGACAGTAAAGTAAGCCCATTTTTTATTTATTTATTTTTTTATATTGTGTAAGATAATGTTATGCCGAGTAAATTGATACCCAACATGGCATGCTTCAAAATTGCTCGTGGAATGGCGACAAACTTTTACCCTTAAAAATCTACAAAGGCGATGTTTAAAAATTTCTACAGATTACCAGTTTTGACTTAAAGGGGGTCTAGGATTATTGCTATCGCTCTAACGATTGCGGTCATACCTTCTTATTTTACTTTTTATTTTGACACTGTCCTTTTTTTAAAACAAATCTTTGGGTCACTTTTATTCCTATTACAAGGAATGTAAACATCCCTCGTAATAGAAAAAAAGCATGACAGGACCTCTTTAATGTGAGATCTGGGGCCAAAAAGATCTTTACACTAAGGCTCCAAGCACACTGGAGCTCATAAACGGCCGTTCTGAACCTCGGATTGCTGGCAGGAAAACACTGCTTTACCACTTTAAAACTGGCCACTGTATATAATCGTCCTGGACTTTGGGGGGGGGGGTGTATCTGAATTATGCCTGTAGCTACAGACATCATTCAGATATCATTCTTTTCAGCCGGCGATTCTGTGCACGATAAGAACGATCATAGCGGCAGTTCCGCCGCTTGATCATTCTTATAGGCGACGTCTCCCCCCCCCCCCCTCCCGCCGCCATCCTGTGCTTCTCCAGACTCTCCCGTGCCATCGGGTGCCCGGAGAACGAATCGGCCGGCGCCAGATGAGGACGATAGAGATGACTGGTGACCAAATGGTCACCAGTCATCTCTATGACCGTCGGAGGCCCGGGCGCGATGTTATGCTTTCCAGCCTGGAGGAGAGATGTGGGGTCTTATTGACCCCGCATCTCTCCATAAAGAGGACCTGTCACATAGATTCCTATTACAAGGAATGTTTACATTCCTTGTAATAGGAATAAAAGTGATCTAAAAACAGGTATAAAAATAATAAAAAATTTTTTTTTTAAAACTCCCCTGTCCCCGGTAGCTCGCGATCAGAAGAGAACACACACACGTAAGCCCCGCCCACATATGTAAATGTCGCTCAAACCACACATGTGGTTTGAGCGACATTTACATATGTGGGCGGGGCTTACGTGTGTAACAATTCTAGCCCTAGACCTCCGCTAACCCTAAACTGGTAACCTGTAAAAAATGTGAAAGCGGAGATTTTTAAGTTATGAAGTTTGGCGCAATTTTAAAGCGTGACATGTTGGGTATCTATTTACTCGGCGTAACATCATCTTTCACATTAACCACTTAAGGACCAGCCTCATTTTGGATTTTAGATGTTTACATGTTTAAAACAGTTTTTTTTTTTTGCTAGAAAATTACTTGGAACCCCCAAACATTATATATTGTTTTTTTCCTAACACCCTAGAGAATAAAATGGCGGTCATTGCAATACTTTTTTTTTTTTGCATCGTATTTGCGCGGCGGTCTTATAAGCACACTTTTTTTGGAAAAAATTCACTTTTTTGAATAAAAAAATAAGACAACAGTAAAGTTAGCCCAATTTTTTTTTATATTGTGAAATATAATGTTACGCCAAGTAAATTGATAGCCAACATGTCACGCTTCAAAATTGCGCCCGCTCGTGGAATGGCGTCAAACTTTTACCCTTAATCTCCATAGGCGATGTTTAAAAAATTCTACAGGTTGCATGTTTTCCATTTACAGAGGAGGTCTAGGGCTAGAATTATTGCTCTCGCTCTACCGGTCGCGGCGATACCTCACATGTGTGGTTTGACCACCGTTTTCATATGCGGGCGCTACTCACGTATTCTACGTGCGAGCTAGTCGGGACAGGGCACTTTAAACCTTCTTTTTTTTTTTTTTTTTTTTTTTCACTGTTTTAAAAAAAAAATAAATAAATTGGATCACTTTTATTCCTATTACAAGGGATGTAAACATCCCTTGTAATAGAAAAAAGCATGACAGGACCTCTTAAATATGAGATCTGGGGTCAAAAAGTCCTCAGATCTCATATTTAGACTTTAATGCAAAAAAAAAAGTCATTTAAAAAAAATGACACAAAAAAAATGTGCCTTTAAGAGAAGTGGGCGGAGCTGACGTAATGACGTTGCTCCGGCCGTCTTATGGTATGGAGATGGGTGGGTGCCATCTTAGCCTCACTCGTCTCCATACTGAGGAAGGGAAAGGACCCGATCGCCTCCGCCGCTACCGACGGCTCCGGTAAGTGGCGAAGGGCACGGGAGAGCAGCGGGAGGGGGGTGGCACCTCTCCCACCGCCGATGACGGTGATCTCGCGGCGAGCTCACCGCAGAGACCACCATTATCGTGTACAGAACCGCCGGCCCTAAAGATGGATGCCTCGGTTGTGGCAGCAGCTGCTGCCGTTACCGAGATATCCATCTTTAAAGTAATGACGTGTATATATACCAGGGCTTGACAAATTTGCTTGGAATCTAGGAGCCAGCTAAAAAAGTTAGGAGCCAGGTTTTTTTTAAACGACCGACAAAGCTTTATTTTCAATATAAAAAATAACTAATCTTAAATTTACACAGAAAGACCGCCCCGCTAGAGGCCCGAATAGCGTCACTAAAACGACGGTAAAGCAGTGCTAAAAATAGCGCCACTTTACCGCCGACTCCCCCCGCGGCTCGGTGTGAAAGGGCTCTAAGTGTCCGATCAGGTCCGCCTGAAAAACAGACAGGCGAACCTGATCAGACAGCCCGTGTGAAAGGGGCCAAGCAGGGAGATAACAAATAAATTCATTTTAATTAGGAAAAAAATAAGCAGTTTTTATATAAGTAAAAATAAGCTATTATGAAAAAAAAAAAAAGGCTATCCCCACATTCACTTCCTTCTCTTCTCCACTTTGGGAAGGAGATGGGCGGGCAGTGAAAACAGGCAGGTATTTCGCATTAGCATTGCTGGTTGTAATACCAACGGCCACCACAAGATGGCGCCAGATTCCAGAAGGACCGAAGAAGGCCGCAAAGCCGCGGCCTCAATTACCGGCCGGCACGGCCCAACGCGATCGCAGGGGGGGATCATCATGATCCGACTTGCAGTGTGACTTCTGCGCTGAAGATGAAGGGGAACCCTCGCCAAAAAAAAAAAAAATACCAGGCCCTTTGGTCTGGTATGGATTTTAAGGGGAACCCCCTTTGCCGAATAAACGGCGTGGGTGCTCCCCAAAATCCATACCAAATCCTTATCCGAGCACGCAGCCCGGCCAGTCAGGAAAGGGGATGGGGACGAGCGAGTGCCCCCCGCACCTGAACCGTACCAGGCCGCATGCCCTCAACAGGGGGGTAGGTGCTTCGGGGCAGGGGGGGTCGCTGCGCCCCCCCCCCCACCCCAAAGCACCTTGTCCCCATGTTGATGAGGACAAGGGCCTTTTCCCGACAACCCCTGGCCGTTGGTTGTCGGGGTCTGCGGGCGGGAGGCTTATCGGAATCTGGGAGCCCCTTTAATAAGGGGTCCCCCAGATCCCTGCCCCCCACCCTATGTGAATGAGTATGGGGTACATCGTACCCCTACCCATTCACCTGCGGAAAAAAGTGTCAAAAATAAAACACACTACACAGGTTTTTAAAGTAATTAGTCAGCTCCGGGGTTTTTTCCGACTTTGGGGTCTCTTCTCCGCGCTCTCTGGCCTCTTCTCCCGGTCTCTGGTTCTTTTGCCGCTCTCCGGTTCTTCTGCCGGGCTCCTCCGCTATGGAGACGAGTGAAGGGAAGATGGCCCCCACCCTTCTTATCAATTCCACTGCAGGGCGGAAGCGATGTCAAAACGTCACTTCTGCCCATAGCTCCTAAAGGGACTTTTTTTTTATTTATTTTTTTCAAATGACAAAATTTTATTTCTTTGTGTAAATATGAGATCTGAGGTCTTTTTCACCGCAGATCTCATATTTAAGAGGTCCTGTCATGCTTTTTTTTTCCTACTACAAGGGATGTTTACATTCCTTGTAATAGAAATTAAATGGACACATTTTTTTTTAAAAGAACAGTGTAAAAATAAAAGGTAAAATAAATAAGAAAAAAATAAAAAATTTTTAAACGCGCCCCGTCGAGCTCGTGTGCAGAAGCGAACGCACACGTGAGTAGTGCCCGCATATGAAAACGGTGTTCAAACCACATATGTGAGGTATCGCCATAATTCTAGCCCTAGACCAACTCTAACTCAAAATATGTAACCTGTATAATTTTTTAAATGTCGCCTATTTAGATTTTTAAGGGTAAAAGTTTGTCGCCATTCCACAAGCGGGCGCAATCTTGAAGCGTGACTTGTTGGGTATCAATTTACTTGGCATAACATTATCTTTCACAATATAAAAAAAAAGGGCTAACTTTACTGTTGTCTTATATATATATTTTTTTTATTCAAAAAAGTGAATTTTTTCCAAAAAAGTGCGCTTGTAAGACTGCTGCGCAAATACGGTGTGACAAAGTATTGCAATGACCACCATTTTTATTCTCTAGGGTGTTAGAGAAAAAAATGTATAATGTTTGGGGGTTCTAAGTAATTTTCTAGCAAAAAATACTTATTAACTTTTAACCACTTGCTGACCAGCCGCTGCAGTTATACTGTGGCAGGTCGGCTCTATTGCTTGAATCGCCGTAGGTGTGCATCGATTTGTGCAATAGATAACAGTGGGCGTGTGCATGGCGCCTGATGACCGCGGTGTCCATTAGCCACCTGCGATCGCTCCAGAGAGCCAGAACGGGGATCTGTCAATGTAAACAAACAGATCCCCGTTCTGTCAGGGGGGTATAGAGTGATCGTCTGTTCCCAGTGATTAGGAACAGCAATCTCTCTGTACTCTGTCAGTCCACTACCCCCCACAGTTAGAAACACCTCCCAGGGAACACATTTAACCCCTTCCCTGCCAGTGTCATTTATACAGTAATCGGTGCATTTTTATAGCGCTAATCGCGGTCTAAATGTCACTGGTCCCAAAAAAGTGTCCGATCTGTCCGTCGCAATCACGATAAAAATCGCTTATCACCGCCATTACTAGTAAAAAAATATTTATTTCTTATTTTTTTTAATGTAGAAGAATACATATTGGCCTAACTGATGAAGAAATTTGTTTTTTCCTTATTTTAAAACTCAGTGTTTTTTTTTTTTTTTTTGTTTATAGCGCAAAAAAGAGGTGATCAAATACCACAAAAAAGCTTTGTAGGGAAAAACGTTAGTTAGACTTCCCGGTAACAGTATTTCTACCAGTCTTTCAGGACAGCACCTGGAGAGAGCGCAGCTCCACCCACTTTCCAGGAAACACTGTAGTCATTCCTTTAAAGCCTGGACACTTCTACCATGGCCTCAGTTGTTACCGAGTACCTCCAGCCATGCTGAAATTATATAAGCAGAATATAGCAACCACAACACACATTAACATTTATAAACAAGGGAGGGTCATCGGCACTGTCCTGAAAGACTCGTAGAAATACCGTTACCGGTAAGTCTAACTAAGGTTTCCTCACCTCGTCTATCAGGACAGCACCTGGAGATGATAAACGAGTACTTTTAGGGTGGGACCACCGCCTGCATGACCTTCCTGCCAAATGATTGCTGTGCTACCTAGAGCAGGTCCATCCTATAGTGACGGGTAAAGGTGGAATATCTCGTCCATGTGGCCGCCTTGCAGATTCGCCCCAGCTCGTTCCGCCCAGGACGTTGCTACAGCCCAAGTTGAATGAGCCACTACCCCTGCGGTAGGGCTGGGAAAAAAACGATTTAAATCTTGAATCGAGTTGAGAGGTCAAATCGATTCAAAATTTAAGCAAATCGATTTTTTTTAGATTTTTTTTTATTTTTTTTTTCACCGCGCCGGCCCCGAGGCGCTGTGGGCATGAGTTTTTAGGTGAGCCCGCGGCTTTGGCCTAGTCCGCAGCTACGGCCGGACGCCGCGGACTAGGCCGAAGCCTCGCCTAAAAACTCATGCCCGCAGCGCCTCCGGCGCCGACGCCGGGCCTGAAGAGCTGCGGGCAAGGAGTTTTTAGGTGAGGCCGCGGCTTCGGCCTAGTCCGCGAGGCTGGACGCCGCGGACTAGGCCGAAGTCGCGGCCTCGCCTAAAAGCTCATGCCTGCAGCGCCTCGGGACCGGCGCGGTTTCCAAAGAAAACTCGATTCGAATCCTGAATCGAGTTTTTTAAAGAGAATCGAAGATTATTTTTTTTAAGAAAATCTCCCAGCCCTACCCTGCGGGAGGTTCTATTTCTGCAGCCCTATAAGCTTCGTGGATAGCCATCCGAAGTCACCTATCAATTGTGCTTTTAGAAGCTCCGTAACATCTACGAGTCCCAGAAAAAAAAACAAATAGAGAATTGGACTTTCTAAACTCTTTTGTTACCTCCCATATAGCGTAAAACGCATCTCTTTACCTCTACACTATGAAAATTTTTCTTTAGGGCATGTTGGAACCGGACAGAATGTTGGTAGAATTATCTCTTGGGATCTGTGAAAAACTGAAGCAAACTTCGGCAAAAACCCCGGGTCTTTCCTCAGAACTACCCAATCTGGGAAAACTGTCAGGAAAGGCTCAATGATAGATAACTGTTGAAGTTCACTGACCCTAGCCGAGATGACTGCTGTCAGCAGTGTTCGTTTTAACAACCAAAATTTAATTGTGGCTGCTTCTGGTGGTTCAAAAGGTTTTCTATTCAGACCCTGCAAAACAACTGATAGATCCATTTGGGAAAACACTTAAAGTGGAGCTCCGCCAACTTTTTTTTTTTTTTTCTAAGTCAGCAACTACAAATACTGCAGCTGCTGACTTAAAATAAGGACACTTACCTGTCCAGGGCATCTGCGAGGTCAGCACCCAAAGCCGATCTGTCACTCGGCTCTCCCGCTGCCATCTTCGGTAAGGGAATCAGGAAGTGAAGCCTTGCGGGTTCCCTACTGCGCATGAGCGACTCGCGCTGCGCGTTCCCACTGGCCCCTGCTGCCTTCTGGGACCTGTGTGTCTCCCAGAAGACTGGGGGGGGGGGGTGGAAAAGGTAGCATAGATGAAAAAAAAAAAGCCCCGAGGGCTTTCACACTGGAGCGATGCGCTGGCAGGACGGGAAAAAAAGTCCTGCAAAGCAGCATCTTCGGAGCGGTGAAGGAGCGGAGTTTATACCGCTCCTGCCAATTGAAATCAATGGGACGGCGCGGCTTTGCGGTGGTATTTAACCCTTTCTCGGCCGCTAGCGGGGGGTAAAACCACCCCGCTAGCGGCCGCATACCGACGGTAAAACGCCGCTAATAATAGCGGCATTTTACCGCCGCCCCCGCCCCAGTGTGAAAGGGCTCTAACAGATTTGTCTGCACTCTTTACTGCCACCTGAACCTTTATCATCTTTTCCTCTGGGAGGAAAATCAATCTTTTCCTGTACCGAGTCAATGACATAGCCTAGGAAAATGATCACTTGAGAGGGAATTGGGTTTTTTTCTTTTCAGAATCCAATCCAAATTTTCTAAATTGCTCTGCGCCCTTTTCAAATCCCTGCATAATAGGTCTTTTGAGCTGGCGAACAAAAGGAGGTCGTCCAGATATGGTACTACAGATACCCCCTCCTGCCTGAGCGGTGCCAATGCTTCTGCCATAATCTTTGTGAAGATTCTTGGGGAAGACGGAAAGACCGAACGGGGGAGAGCCCTGAACTGAAAGTGCGACACCACTCCCCCTGCTCTGATTAACAGATGCAGATATCTCTGTGACGTCGGTGATATGGGAACATGCAAGTATGCGTCCCTGAGATCTATGCAGGGTGGAAAGCACCCTGCGTGAAGAAGCTTTCTTACCGAATAAATTGTGTCCATACAAAACTTTTTTTGTATCAAATGGACCTGTTTAAGATCTTTAAATTCAGTATTAACCTGAACTTTCCCAACGTCTTTTTCACTAGAAAAAGCAAGCTCACGACAAGATAGACATACAAATATGTAAAAAAAAATAATGAATATAAAAAAATAAAAAATAAAAACCCACATATATATATACTAATACTTATACATGTTTTTAAATATACCAGCACCTACCCAGTATCTGTCCTGAGGAAGCTAATATTTTAGTGAAAAGCGTTGGCGAGCAAGTTCTTGGAGGCATTACTGGATCAGAATTTTTTCTTTTACCTTGATACAGTATTAAATTAATCTTATCTTTGTACTGTATGTCCAGTCCTCTAACTGCATTATTGGGTAACTGTGTCTATACAGGGTATTTTGTATGTTTTTAATAATGTTATAAAATCCCTCTCCCCCTCCAACTTGCTTTTTTTCATGTTTCTGTGATGCTTTTTAGAGGCTCATTTACACTTCAACACACATTAAAGTGCCTACCACTTCAACATACTGTTTTGATGTGTATTTGATGCTTCTGCAATATTTCAATGGTCCTTTAATGAAGCTTGGCAGATGGCCTGTGTGTGTGTGTGTGTGTGTGTGTGTGTGTGTGTGTGTGTGTGTGTATCATACCTGAAATACCTCCAAAGCAAAGCTGAATTTAAGCCTCTCAAAAGCTGCAGGTGCTTCAAGTAAGCTTTATCGTGGACTTCTATGGAGGCTTTAAAGTAGAGCTGCACGATTAATCATTAAAGTATCGACTTCGCAATTCTACTCCCCTGCAGATCCTAAAACAGCATTTCCCCAATGCTATAAAGTGCATCCAGTGGCGGAAGTTTACCATAGAGCTGACCGAGGACAAGCTGGTCCCTGGTATTCTCTATGACTCGGAGGCCGGTTATGATGTCACGTCCTGCCCTGGCAGTTGTAAATACTGCCATGTGTTCGGCTGGAGGGCCTGAGATCTTTGTGGGGTGTTTTTTTTTTTTTTTTTTTTGTTTTTTTTTTTTTTTTTTTACGACAGCGCCATAGCCGAATGACAGCTACAGCGCGGCTCGATAACTCTGGGAGGGCGTACATTGACACTCTCCCAGAATCACGCGCCCCTGGGAATATCCATGGCATCATGGTAAATGGCCGCTGATAGCGGCCGTCCACCACGTGATTGCTCCGTCAAATGACAGAGCGATCACTTGTAAACAAGCCAGCGTCATGTCAGGTTCCTCTCTCCCCTCTCTGTACTAATTGGTAATACTAGCATGTACTGAACCTGCTAATATAGGAATTTTTTTGGGGGGGGGGGGGGGGAGGAATCTTGATTTTGCATAGAATTGTGGGGAAAAAATTACAACTTCAAAAAACTTACAATGCCTCTTACTGAATACCTTGGAATGTCTACTTTCCAAAAAGGGGTCATTTGGGGGGTATTTATACTTTCCTGGCTTCTTAGGGTCTCAAGAAATAGGCTGTCAGTACATCAAGTGTGATCAATTTTCAGAGATTGGCACCATTTCTTGTGAACTCTCTCTAACTTGCACAAAGACCAAATATACACTGATTTGGGTTATTTTTATCAAAGATATGTAGCAGTATAAATTTTGGCCAAAAATTATGAAGAAAAATTACTAAAAGAAAAATGCATTTTTTTACAGAGTATTATTATTATTATTATTATACAGGATTTACGTAGCGCTTTTACAACTTGAGGGTAGACAGTACAAATACAATACACTTTAATACAGTAGGAATCAGAGGGCCCTGCTCCTTAGAGCAGGGCTTGACAAATTTGCTTGGAATCTAGGAGCCAGCTAAAAAAGTTAGGAGCCAGGTTTTTTTTTTTTTTTTTTTTTTTTAAATGACCGACAAAGCTTTATTTTCAATATAAAAATTAACCAATCTTAAATTTACACAGAGACGACTAGAACTAATGTGACTGCTTTTATTTCCTGCCATGCAGGGACATAAGACCGCCATATTCCCGCTAAGGATCCAATCAGGTCCGCCTGAAAAACTGACAGGCGAACCTGATCAGACAGCCCGAGTGAAAGGGGCCAAGCAGGGAGATGACAAATAATAAATTCATTTTAATTAACCACTTCCTTCCTGCAGGACGACTATATACGTCCTGTCTTTGAAGAGAAATACTGTTGTTATGGTAGCAGCTAGCTACCATAACCCCGGTATCTTCTTCAAGAGCCGGCGGTTCTCTTTCAGATAAAAGTGGTCTCTGCAGCAGATTAGCAGCGAGATTACTTTTATCGGCGGCAGGAGAGGGCCCCCCCTACCGCCGCTCTCCGGTGCCCTTCACCGCTTACCGTGGCCGTCGGTAACGGCGGAGGCGATCCGGATCTGTCCCTGGCCTGGCATGGAGACAAGTGAGAGGAAGATGGGCCCCCCCCCCCCGCCCATCTCCAAGTCATTGCAGGGCGGAAGCGACGTCAAATCGTCACTTCCACCCATAGCTCTTGAAGGGACATTTTTTTTTATTTTTTTTTAATGCATTTTAGTGTAAATATGAGATCTGAGGTCTTTTTGACCCCAGATGTCATATTTAAGAGGACCTGTCATGCTTTTTTTCCATTACAAGGGATTTTTACATTCCTTGTAATAGGAATAAAAGTGACTTTTTTTTTTTTTTTAAAGAACAGTGAAAAAATAAAAGTTAAAATAAATAAGAAAAAAAAAAAATTTAAATGTGCCCCATCCCTTGTAATAGAAATAAAAGTGACACAATTGTTATTTTTTTTTTAAAAACAGTGTAAAAATAAAAAGTAAAATATATAAGAAAAAATAATAATTTTTTAAAATGCGCCCGTCCCGCCGAGTTTGCTTGCAGAAGCAAACGCATATGTGAGTAGCACCCGCATATGAAAGCGGTGTTCAAACCACACGTGAGGTATCGCCACGATCGGTAGAGCGAGAGCAATAATTCTAGTCCTAGACCTCCTCTGTAACTCAAAACATGCAACATGTAGAATTTTTTAAACGACGCCTATGGAGATTTTAAAGGGTAAAAGTTTGTCGCCATTCCACGAGCGGATGAAATTTTGAAGCGTGACATGTTGGGAATCAATTTACTCGGCGTAACGTTATCTTTCACAATATAAAAAAAATTGGGCTAACTTTACTGTTTTCTTATTTTTTAATTAAAAAGTATTTTTTCCCAAAAAAGTGCGCTTGTAAGTCCGCTGCACAAATACGGTGTGACAGAAAGTATTGCAATGACCGCCATTTTATTCTCTAGGGTGTTAGAATAAAAAATATATATAATGTTTGGGGGTTCTAAGTAAAGGGAAGGAGATGAGCAGTGAAAACAGGTAGGGAAAGCTCCATTAGCATTGGTGGATGTCTTGTAGTACCAACGGCCACCACCAGAGGGCGCCCGATTGCAGAAGGAACCAGGAACCATAGGACTGCAGTAGGCCGCAAAGCCGGGGCCTCAATTACCGGCGCGGCCCAGCGCGATCGCGGCGGGCGGCGGGGGTGTCGAACGGACACAGGATACCCCAGCTGTGCCGTCCCAGGCGCCAGGTCGCTAATTCTAGTCGCAAATGCGACCTGGCGCCCGGGGTTTGTCGAGCCCTGCCTTAGAGCTTACAATCTAAGAGGGAATTGTCATTCAAAATGTGAGATCACTGAAAGCTGAAAATTGGTCTGGTTAGGAAGGGGGTTTAAAAGCCCAGTGGGTAAGTGGATAAAGTGTTTTTTCTTAAAATTTGCATTTGAAAAACCGCTGTGCAAATACCGTGTAACATAAAAAATTGCAACGACCACCATTTTATTCTCTAGGGTCTTTGCTTAAAAAAATAAAAAAAATAACTGTTTGGAGGTGCTAAGTAATTTTCTAGCTAAAAATTATTTAAACTTGTAAACAAGTGTCAAAAAGTGCATTGTCTTCAAGTGGTGTCCAGTGCCATGTTTTGAAGCTAGTCTAAACAAGCCCTTAGTTATGCAGCATTGTACACAATTTAATTTAAATCATTTTTTGAGACTGACAGATCTTGTTTGGTGATTATTCACCACTGGGTTTTTTTTATTTTTTACTTTTTGAAGTGGTAGTAAACCGCACTAAAATTTTTATTTTTTATTTTTAAACCCTGCAGTTTGCATCACATACTAGCACATTATGAATGATTA
This sequence comes from Lithobates septentrionalis, assembly GCA_037952835.1. NCBI lineage: Eukaryota > Metazoa > Chordata > Amphibia > Anura > Ranidae > Lithobates > Lithobates septentrionalis. Next base: position 1,405,788 of record JBBDGP010001470.1, on the reverse strand, counting down.
TCACCCGTTGCATCCAGTGTGACTATCGCCTAAACAGTGCAGGTTTAGGAGATATTTACTGTACCTACAGGTAAACCTTATAATAGGCTTACCTGTAGGTACAAGTGAAAAAATGTTTACTTCCACTTCAAAGGAAATAGACAAATTTTGGAACAAAAAAAATGTTTCCCTTAGTTTGTGGTATAAAACTTTGATGCTAAATCTTCAAAAATTTAGGCCAAAATGGATTCTACTTTTTTTCTTCTGGTCAAAAAAGTCAGTGTGCAAGTTGGTGTCTACAAACTATGTAATACTGTATATATTTGAAATTGATCAAAACTGTCCTGACCTAAAATGACCCCATATTTTGAAAATAGACAATGCATAGTATTAGTAAAAGGTATGGAGAGTTTTTGAAGTTGTCATTTTCATTTTTCAAAAAAAAAAAAAAAAATTTTTTTTATTCTGCATAGAAGAGCTTAGAATACCAGGAGCACCCTCAGACTTTAAGGGGCAAAAATTACTTATCTATTTACCCGACTATTAAATTTTCGCAGGCCCTGGTGTGCCAGCACAGGAGACACGCCTGGAAAATGCTTATGCGGTCTTAAAGTGATTGTCAAGTCTCATATTTTTTTCTATTTAAATGACAAACCTACCTGCTCTGTGTAATGGTTTTGTACAGGGTAGCTCAGATCCTCCTCTTCTTGGGTTCCTGGCCCCTCCCTCCTGTTGAGTGCCCCCACAGCAAGCAGCTTGCTATGGGGAGACTCGAGCTAAGCTGCAGCTCCGTGTATTTATTCAGACACGGAGCTGCTATTTCGCCCCACCCCTCTCTCCTGATTGGCTAACTGAGTGTGACAGCAGCAGGAGCCAATAGCGACGCTGCTGTCTCAGCCAATCAGGAGAGAGCGCCCTGGTCCAGTCGTCCCGTAAGTCGTCCCGAGTATAAGTCGAGGCCCCTAATTTACTGGAAAAAATTTATTGACCCGAGTATAAGACGAGGGTGAGAAATGCAGAGGGTCAACAATGCCCATCTGCAGGTGCGTGTGTCCTGTGCGTGTGTCCTGTGCGTGTGTCCTGTACCCTGTGCGTGTGTGTGTCCTGTACCCTGTGCGTGTGTGTGTCCTGTACCCTGTGCGTGTGTGTGTCCTGTACCCTGTGCGTGTGTGTGTCCTGTACCCTGTGCGTGTGTGTGTCCTGTACCCTGTGCGTGTGTGTGTCCTGTACCCTGTGTGCGTGTGTGTGTCCTGTACCCTGTGTGCGTGTGTGTGTCCTGTACCCTGTGTGCGTGTGTGTGTCCTGTACCCTGTGTGCGTGTGTGTGTCCTGTACCCTGTGTGCGTGTGTGTGTCCTGTACCCTGTGTGCGTGTGTGTGTCCTGTACCCTGTGTGCGTGTGTGTGTCCTGTACCCTGTGTGCGTGTGTGTGTCCTGTACCCTGTGTGCGTGTGTGTGTCCTGTACCCTGTGTGCGTGTGTGTGTCCTGTACCCTGTGTGCGTGTGTGTGTCCTGTACCCTGTGTGCGTGTGTGTGTCCTGTACCCTGTGTGCGTGTGTGTGTCCTGTACCCTGTGTGCGTGTGTGTGTCCTGTACCCTGTGTGCGTGTGTGTGTCCTGTACCCTGTGTGCGTGTGTGTGTCCTGTACCCTGTGTGCGTGTGTGTGTCCTGTACCCTGTGTGCGTGTGTGTGTCCTGTACCCTGTGTGCGTGTGTGTGTCCGTGTCCTGTACCCTGTGTGCGTGTGTGTGTGTCCGTGTCCTGTACCCTGTGTGCGTGTGTGTGTGTGTGTCCTGTACCCTGTGTGTGTGTGTGTGTGTGTGTGTGTGTCCTGTACCCTGTGTGTGTGTGTCCTGTACCCTGTGTGTGTGTGTGTGTGTGTGTGTGTGTGTCCTGTACCCTGTGTGTGTGTGTGTGTGTGTCCTGTACCCTGTGTGTGTGTGTGTCCTGTACCCTGTGTGTGTGTGTGTGTGTGTGTGTGTCCTGTACCCTGTGTGTGTGTGTGTGTGTGTGTGTGTGTCCTGTACCCTGTGTGTGTGTGTGTGTGTGTGTGTGTGTGTCCTGTACCCTGTGTGTGTGTGTGTGTGTGTGTGTGTGTCCTGTACCCTGTGTGTGTGTGTGTCCTGTACCCTGTGTGTGTGTGTGTCCTGTACCCTGTGTGTGTGTGTCCTGTACCCTGTGTGTGTGTGTACTGTACCCTGTGTGTGTGTGTACTGTACCCTGTGTGTGTGTGTACTGTACCCTGTGTGTGTGTGTGTGTGTGTGTCCTGTACCCTGTGTGTGTGTGTGTGTGTGTGTGTGTGTCCTGTACCCTGTGTGTGTGTGTGTGTGTGTGTGTCCTGTACCCTGTGTGTGTGTGTGTGTGTGTGTCCTGTACCCTGTGTGTGTGTGTGTCCTGTACCCTGTGTGTGTGTGTGTCCTGTACCCTGTGTGTGTGTGTGTCCTGTACCCTGTGTGTGTGTGTGTCCTGTACCCTGTGTGTGTGTGTGTCCTGTACCCTGTGTGTGTGTGTCCTGTACCCTGTGTGTGTGTGTCCTGTACCCTGTGTGTCCTGTACCCTGCGTGTGTCCTGTACCCTGTGCGTGTGTCCTGTACCCTGTGCGTGTGTCCTGTACCCTGTGCGTGTGTCCTGTACCCTGTGCGTGTGTCCTGTACCCTGTGCGTGTGTCCTGTACCCTGTGTGTGTGTGTGTGTGTGTGTGTGTGTGTGTGTCCTGTACCCTGTGTGTGTGTGTGTGTGTGTCCTGTACCCTGTGTGTGTGTGTCCTGTACCCTGTGTGTGTGTGTCCTGTACCCTGTGTGTGTGTGTCCTGTACCGTGTGTGTGTGTCCTGTACCGTGTGTGTGTGTGTGTGTCCTGTACCCTGTGTGTGTGTGTGTGTCCTGTACCCTGTGTGTGTGTGTGTGTCCTGTACCCTGTGTGTGTGTGTGTGTCCTGTACCCTGTGTGTGTGTGTGTCCTGTACCCTGTGTGTGTGTGTGTCCTGTACCCTGTGTGTGTGTGTGTGTCCTGTACCCTGTGTGTGTGTGTGTGTGTCCTGTACCCTGTGTGTGTGTGTGTGTCCTGTACCCTGTGTGTGTGTGTGTGTCCTGTACCCTGTGTGTGTGTGTGTGTCCTGTACCCTGTGTGTGTGTGTGTGTCCTGTACCCTGTGCGTGTGTGTGTCCTGTACCCTGTGCGTGTGTGTGTCCTGTACCCTGTGCGTGTGTGTGTCCTGTACCCTGTGCGTGTGTCCTGTGCGTGTGTGTGTGTCCTGTACCCTGTGTGTGTGTGTGTGTGTGTCCTGTACCCTGTGTGTGTGTGTGTGTGTGTCCTGTACCCTGTGTGTGTGTGTGTGTCCTGTACCCTGTGTGTGTGTCCTGTACCCTGTGTGTGTGTCCTGTACCCTGTGTGTGTGTGTGTCCTGTACCCTGTGTGTGTGTGTGTCCTGTACCCTGTGTGTGTGTGTGTGTGTGTGTCCTGTACCCTGTGCGTGTGTCCTGTACCCTGTGCGTGTGTCCTGTACCCTGTGCGTGTGTCCTGTACCCTGTGCGTGTGTCCTGTACCCTGTGCGTGTGTCCTGTACCCTGTGCGTGTGTCCTGTACCCTGTGCGTGTGTCCTGTACCCTGTGCGTGTGTGTGTGTGTGTGTGTCCTGTACCCTGTGCGTGTGTGTGTGTGTCCTGTACCCTGTGTGCGTGTGTGTGTGTGTCCTGTACCCTGTGTGCGTGTGTGTGTGTCCTGTACCCTGTGTGTGTGTGTCCTGTACCCTGTGTGCGTGTGTGTGTGTGTGTCCTGTACCCTGTGCGTGTGTGTGTGTCCTGTACCCTGTGCGTGTGTGTGTGTCCTGTACCCTGTGCGTGTGTGTGTGTGTGTGTCCTGTACCCTGTGTGTGTGTGTGTCCTGTACCCTGTGTGTGTCCTGTACCCTGTGTGTGTGTGTGTGTGTGTGTGTGTGTCCTGTACCCTGTGCGTGTGTCCTGTACCCTGTGCGTGTGTCCTGTACCCTGTGCGTGTGTGTGTGTGTGTGTGTGTGTCCTGTACCCTGTGTGCGTGTGTGTGTGTCCTGTACCCTGTGTGCGTGTGTGTGTGTCCTGTACCCTGTGCGTGTGTGTGTGTCCTGTACCCTGTGCGTGTGTGTGTGTCCTGTACCCTGTGCGTGTGTGTGTGTCCTGTACCCTGTGCGTGTGTGTGTGTCCTGTACCCTGTGCGTGTGTGTGTGTCCTGTACCCTGTGCGTGTGTGTGTGTCCTGTACCCTGTGCGTGTGTGTGTCCTGTACCCTGTGTGTGTGTGTGTCCTGTACCCTGTGTGTGTGTGTGTCCTGTACCCTGTGCGTGTGTGTGTGTGTGTGTCCTGTACCCTGTGCGTGTGTGTGTGTGTGTGTCCTGTACCCTGTGCGTGTGTGTGTGTGTGTGTCCTGTACCCTGTGCGTGTGTGTGTGTGTCCTGTACCCTGTGCGTGTGTGTGTGTGTCCTGTACCCTGTGCGTGTGTGTGTGTCCTGTACCCTGTGCGTGTGTGTGTGTCCTGTACCCTGTGCGTGTGTGTGTGTGTCCTGTACCCTGTGCGTGTGTGTGTGTGTCCTGTACCCTGTGCGTGTGTGTGTGTGTCCTGTACCCTGTGCGTGTGTGTGTCCTGTACCCTGTGCGTGTGTGTGTGTGTGTGTGTGTCCTGTACCCTGTGCGTGTGTGTGTGTGTGTCCTGTACCCTGTGCGTGTGTGTGTGTGTGTCCTGTACCCTGTGCGTGTGTGTGTGTGTGTGTCCTGTACCCTGTGCGTGTGTGTGTGTGTGTCCTGTACCCTGTGCGTGTGTGTGTGTGTGTGTCCTGTACCCTGTGCGTGTGTGTGTGTGTGTCCTGTACCCTGTGCGTGTGTGTGTGTGTGTCCTGTACCCTGTGCGTGTGTGTGTGTGTGTCCTGTACCCTGTGCGTGTGTGTGTGTGTCCTGTACCCTGTGCGTGTGTGTGTGTGTCCTGTACCCTGTGCGTGTGTGTGTGTGTGTCCTGTACCCTGTGCGTGTGTGTGTGTGTCCTGTACCCTGTGCGTGTGTGTGTGTGTCCTGTACCCTGTGCGTGTGTGTGTGTGTCCTGTACCCTGTGCGTGTGTGTGTGTGTCCTGTACCCTGTGCGTGTGTGTGTGTGTGTCCTGTACCCTGTGCGTGTGTGTGTGTGTGTGTGTGTGTCCTGTACCCTGTGCGTGTGTGTGTGTGTGTGTCCTGTACCCTGTGCGTGTGTGTGTGTCCTGTACCCTGTGCGTGTGTGTGTGTGTGCGCGTGTGTCCTGTACCCTGTGTGTGTGTGTGTGTGTGTGTGTGTGTGTGTGTCCTGTACATGTCCTGTGTGCGTGTGTCCTGTACATGTGCAGCCTACCTGTGTCCTGTGCAGCCTCCCTGTGGCGATCTCCATCCTCAAACGGCGGCCGGCGTGTGATGATAGTGTTCGGCGGCCATTCCACAGTTCAAAAGCCGCGCCTCCTCCTCATCTGTGATAGGCTGACCGCTGACTGCCTATCACGGACATTCTCTCATTCTCATACCACGGACGAGGATGAGAGAATGTCCGTGATAGGCTGAACAGCTGTCAGTGTACAGCCTATCACAGATGAGCAGGAGGCGCGGCTTTTGAAAGCTGCAATAGCCGGCGAACAGTATCATTACACGCCGGCCGCCGTCTGCCTGCATGACACGCTGATCATGCAGACAGATGACGGGGACTCGAGTATAAGTCGAAGGGACACTTTCAGCCCAAAAAAAAGGGCTGAAAAATTCGACTTATACTCGAGTATATACGGTAAGTTCTCAATTTGAAAGCGCTACGTAAACTGTTGGCGCTATATTAATCCTGTATTATAATTTTAAATGGGTGTTTTAGTTTAGTTAGGAAACCTACACAGGGAAATAGGCTGCCATTGCTTTCCTCTCCCACAAATACTGTCCTGCTAGGATCTAATTCTGCATCAGTGGTTTTATTGCTTTGAGCTTCTTGTACCATCTGTGTAATTGACTATGGTCACAAGAGGGGAATTATTAATCATTGTTGAGCTTTTCAGTTTTTAGTTTGAAATCTGCCATTTAGCAGGCCGTGAGATTTTTTTTTTTCCCACATTGTCACTTTGCTTAAAGCGGGGTTCCACTCAAATTTTTAACGTAATCTTACCCCCTTCAGTTAATTGCATAGATGTTCAAATGGCGCACAAAATTTTGTTTTTATCGCTGTAATTACCTTTTATATTTTACTTTATTGTGGCACTTCCTGTCTCTCCTCCCATGGGGGTAGTCATGTTTATTGCCTTTCCCCGGCGTCTCCTGGGAGCTTAGTGTCAGGCTTCCCAAGATTCAGTGCGGAAACAATGATCATGCGTTTGAACGAGCTGTGAATGAACAGCATTCACCGCATCCAGGAAATCAATGCTTGTGGGCTTCACATGCCCACTAGCAAGATGGAAAAAGCCAGCATCACATTTTTTAAGTCATTCTTCAGTACGAAAACAGAGAGAGGCGGAAATATTACACCCAAACTGTGAGTATTATTTTGGGGTTAGCAAAGTGTCTCAATGACCTAAAAAAAAAAAAAAAAAAAAAAAAAAAAGATTGGCCGCTGGACTCCCGCTTTAATTTTACTCTATCTTGGGGCACTGACTATGTGGCCCACATTGGAGTTTGATTTGACCAGCCAGGTATCTTGTTTAACCACGTAAGGGGTGCTTTTAAGCAGGGAGGGCCCTCCGCCCCACACTCCAAAGTACACTAGTTTTTAAAGTAATTTTATTAAAGCAGCTACGGCATCTCTTCTGTTCTCTTCTCCCCTCTCCGGCTCTTCTACCTCCGCCTGCTGTCTTCTGCCTCTGTTCTTTCAAAGTTGACTCAATGCTCTCTCCCGCTCTAATGCTGAAAGCAACAATAAATTTAATAGTAATGGTTTTAGAATGGCACTTTTAGGCTTCTATTACTGAGGCTTTGAAAATGCTTAGCTGTAATGCTGACCATCTTTCTTTACCTGTGTTTTGTTTGTTGCCCACTGTTGGCTGAATCTTGGTCACAGGAATACAGAACAAACTGCACTTCCTGTGACCCATAGTAGAAGTATAGCCAAAAGAGCTTTGGCCATAGTTCTCCTTTTTTAATCTGCTTTTTATTTTTGCAAGTTTTTAGCCAGGACTTTTGGTATGACTGAAAGCTAATTCTCAGTCAAGTATTGACGTTAGGTCTACCTAGCAATGCTGCATCTGTTAAGAAAAGACAAGCACCTTGGTTTCTAGCATTGAAATTCTGACCAGTCAGTCTTGAAGGCTTCCCTTGGGACCTCCTAGCCGCTGTTTTCAATGTCACACTTTGTCTTGGATGTGTAAGGCAGAGACAGATTTGCTGCCAACCTGTAACAAAGTTTTAGCAAGGACAACAGCCAGTGGAACCTGCAGAAAGCATGTGGCGGCTAACAGGCAATTATTTCAATGATATATAACTTTTTTTACAGTGGCAGCAGCTATAAGGGCTCGTTTACTCTTGCTTTAAACATGGCTTCAGGCACTTTTTTTTTTTTTTTTTTTTTAAAGCTCTTTGAATGCCAGTCAAAGCTCCAGTCACTAAATATAATGGTTCACTTACAGTCTTGTTTACACCTTGTGTTTGCTTTGCTTTAAAAAATTATACCCCATTTTGCTTTAGTGGTGCTTCAAAGCATCTTTAAAGCCTCCATAGATGTCTCACAAAGCTCACTTGAGACACCTGTAGCTTTTGAGAGGCTTTAATTCAGCTTTAGCTTCACTTTGTTTTGGAGGTATTGAAGGTATGAGAAATCAACACACACGGCATCTGCCAAGCTTCATTAAAGCTTCAAAAACACATCCAAAATTTTTTTTGAAGCGGTAGGTGCTTTAATGTGTGAAGTCGGAGCAAGTGTAAAAGTGCTATTGCAGCTTGAAGAATCAGCATTCGAGGCTCAAAATAAATGTTTCTAAACTTTTCTTCCCTAGGAATCCAGGACACTTGCAGAAATTGCAAAAGCAGAACTTGATGGCATGGTCATGAAAAGCAGACCCCTCCGCATCCGTTTTGCTACTCATGGTGCAGCTTTAACGGTTAAGAATCTATCACATGTTATTTCAAATGAGCTACTGGAGGAAGCATTCTCAATGTTCGGTCCGGTCGAGAGAGCTGTGGTTATTGTTGATGATCGTGGCAGAGCTACTGGCAAAGGATTTGTGGAGTTTGCGGCGAAACCTCCAGCAAGAAAAGCTTTGGAGAGATGTTCAGACGGCGCTTTCTTATTGACAACGTAAGTGTTTTTGTTTTTTATAGCACAATTCAATAGAATATATTAAATATAAATAAATCCCATAGTCTATGCATCAGTATTTAATAAACATGAACAATTATAAATCAAGAGTGTTAACTAAAATTTTAATTTCAGTTCTACAAAAACCTAAAAATCATATATGTTCACTAACATAGTGAGAAATTCTGTGCTTGGAAACCATGCAAAACTGTACATGTATAAATCTTCATTGCCGAAAATAAAGTCCACAGAGATGCTTCAATCAGGTAAATGGAAAAAGATTGCAGTGTTCCGTGCTATACCACCTATGTGGACTCTCACTGTCGGAGGCAGTAAAGAGGCTTCCACTGACCAGCTGGTTAAGTGCAGCAGCATGCCATCTTGGCGGATGACACGGGCTCACCCGAGGTGCAGAGTCTAAGCACTAACTGGTGTTCGCCAGAGCTTTTGATGGTGGACATGGGTTTTGCTGCATGTTAGTTCCAGGTCACAGTTCTCAGGATCGTCGCTCCAGGAGGTGAGCAAGCCAGGGTCCAGTAGAAGATATAACAGGTAGGGATCAAGCAGTGATCAAGTGTAGTCCGTAAACAAGCCAAAGGTTAGTAACAAGTTGCAGGTTGGGATTAAGCAGAACCGTAGTCTAACAAGCCAAAAGTTTGTAACGTGTGCTAGCAGAGATACGGACAGCAGCAGGAGTGACAAAAGCAAGATGTTGGCTAGAGAGAGAGCACAATAATCTGGCAAACAGGAAGTGCAAAGGAATGGCTTAAAGTGGAGCTCCACTTAAAAGGGGAAGCTCCGCTTATCTACTTCCTCCCATCCAGTACCACACTTGGCACCTTTCAGGGTGTGGGGGGAATGAGTATCTGGTTTTGACAGGTGCCCATTCCCACTTCTGGGAGGAGACCTGGCTGCGGTGAGGTCCCCTGGATGTTTGGTCCCCCGCCACTTCGGTCCCCCGCCACTGGGCCATTCACAAAGCGCGGCATGCTTCATGCAGTACGGAACCCCCACCGCCGCACCGATTTCCCCCTGACTGTCCAGGTATTGAATAAAGCATCGCAGCATTTGCTCGTGTACAAGTACTCGGGCAAATACTCGGTATCGGTGCAACCCTAGTAGTATTGCACATTTTCCAAAAGCGCAGCACAGGCCATTTTTATTTAATGTGAACAAGTCTGATTTATTTTGATGCTAGCAGCTTTACTTTGTATTTACTTGGGACAGGAAAACTCTATTGTAAGGGACGTCGTCGCGCCCCCCATACAGCCCAGAAGAACATAGCCAGCCACATGTACCGTACAGAATATAAAAACAAAGCAGAATTGCGCCGACCATGCCTGCCAAATGAAGACGTTGAAAATCAATCAATACAAATATACAGTGCAGCGGACCTAACGACAATACACGGCCTTATCAATACTTTTTCCTCCAGCGAATACACTCCCCCCCCCGAATTAGAATTCACCTCCCAGGGAACACATTTAACCCCTTGATCACCCCTGCAGTTAACCCCTTCTATGCCAGCGTCATTTATACAGGGATTAGTGCATTTTTTTTTCTTTTTTACACTGTTTACTATATTGGTGTCATTGTTCCCCAAAAAGTGTCACTTGGGGTCAGATTTGTCTGCCGCAATGTCGCAGATCACTGCCATTACTAGTACAAAAATACAAATGCTGTATTTATTGGCGTATTACACGCACCCAAATTTAAGAGGGAAGTTTCAGTAAAATAATTCCTTTTTATTTATTTTTTTTTTTAATCCACTGTGAAGCAAAATGGTCAGTGAGCCTCAATTCAGCCTGATAAGTGCCCATCTGCAGCCTCAATACAGCCTGATCTGTGCCCATCTCCTCCATCAATGCAGCTCACCATCTCTCGCAGGAAATCACCGAGCTGTCATCTCCCATTTACTTGGCTATCAGTCGGCAGTCACATAGAGTCCTGCCTCCGCCATCGGCATGGGACCTGCTCCTGTCATAGACAAAACACTGGTCCAATGCCGGTGAAGGAGCTGGGACTGTGTGTGACGTGAGAGCTGAGTGGAGAGAAGATGACGGCTCGGTGAATTCTGGCGGCACTTGTCCCCCTCCATCCCCTCCAAGGTAGGCTGTCGAGGTATAATGCGCACCCGTGATTTCCCCCCCCCCCCCATTTTCAGGGGGAAAAAGTGCGTATTATACGCCGATAAATACAGTAATAAAAATACCATAAATCTATCCCCTATTTTGTAGACGCTATAACTTTTGCGCAAACCAATCAATATGCGCTTATTGGGATTTTTTTTTTCTTTTACCAAAAATATGTAGCAGAATACATATTGGAGAAATTTTTTAGTTATTTTTTATTTTTTGATATGTATTATAGCAGTAAGTAAACTATTTTTTTATATTTTTTTTTTTCAAAATCGTCAGGCTTTTTGTTTTATAGCGCAAAAAATAAAAACCGCAGAGGTGATTAAATACCACCTATTTTGTGGGGGGGGGAGACATCTGTTTTTTTTATTTGGGTACAGCCTCCCACAATTGCCAGTTAAAGTGACGCAGTGCTATATTGCAAAAAATGGCCTGGGCGGAAGTGGTTAAGTTCAAATGATATATTCAGCTCAAATTAAAGTGGATATAAAACTTCACATATAACCAGTGAAGTGAACAGCCTCAGATGTTACACGGGGATGAAACAAATCTCCCTACATAAGTTTTACATATATGTCTGCCGTCTTCCCATTCCTATTTTCTTTAGAAAGTGAACATTGTGTTAAGATTTTTCCTCATTCTGCTCTGTCAGTGTAGTGTTGGATTTCACTGGGAGACAGCTGATTGGAGGAATGGCAACCCCCCCCCCCCCCTTTCACATAGGCAAAGGCTTGCCTCTTGAATAGACCAGGGTTGTGCTAATCTATTTTATAGCAACCTCCCACAATACAAACTTCTGGGAGGTAAAAGCAGCCTGAACTTGTCAAGTTATCTTGCAGATAACAGAGCTACCAAACAGCACAAATGCACTGGACTCCTGCTTTGGAGAAAGATAAGAAAACAATACAGATATATGTGCTCAGCTCAGATTTCATGAATCGGGTTTACATCCACTTTAAGACCCTGGAGCCTATCCATTGGGGAAAGACCAGGTACATCTAACCACAGGTCCCAAAGTTTCTCATATTTTTGTGAACACCCCTTATGCTGGTAGATACGTTTTTTCTATATGCATGGTGTTTCCCACAGCAACCACCCACTCTCTGACCGAAGGAGGAGTCTCTGATTTCCAGTGTATCATCATTTTACGAGCTAGTAATCAGGTCCTAGTAACGTCCTCTCTAGTATGATTTTCCCATTCAAACTCGTCTAAGAGATTAAGCAAACAAGATTTGGGGTCCAAAGGAGGCGACACTTTAAATACTCTGTTCAGGGTGTCCACCACTCCCCTCCAACAGAGGTGTATTTTGGAGCATCTCCACAATAGATGGATTAGATTACCATGGTCCTGCCACACCTAGTGCACATCGGCGTAGGCAGCAGTCCCATGATGTGTAATCCTATGAGGGGAAGTGTACATTCTCAAAAGAATATAGCGCTGTGTCAATCTCTGGGTTACCTTCAAGGAGCAAGTGGTCACAGCCTGCAGAGCAGTCTGCCATTGCCCATCTTGTGGACCAACATCGTCCTACCATCTAGCCCTTATTCTTGGGGGATGTTTGTGCAAAAACAGCTGACACAACATAGCATAGCCTTGGGATATAAAACCCTTGGAGGTTGCTGCAATCAAGGTAATTGGGGGTACCGAAGACGAGGACCATTCAGAGGCTCTTCTCTGGGCCACTCTAGCATGCTGTAGTTGCATGAAGTAGAAGTGCATAGGGGGTGGAAGATCAAATGCCTCCCGTAAAGCGCTAAAAGTGAGCAGCTTGCCATTATGAAAGTTAGTTTTACCTCAAATACGCAATGCCGTGCTTCTTCCATAGGTCCCCGTGCTGTAATTTTGGCTAACTCAAGATGGATATTTGAATGAATGATTGTGGGGGTCTGCGGGCGAGGGGGGCTTATCGGAATTTGGAAGCCCCTTTTAACAAGGGGACCCCCAGATCCCCCCCTCCTCCTCCTCCCTATGTGAATAGGTATCGGGTACATTGTACCTCTACTTTCACCAAAAAAGTGTCAAAATGGTAAAAATGACAGACCATTTGGGAGAAGTCCTTTTATTTAAAAAAAAAAAAGTGTCTTGCGATGTCCATTCATCTTCGATCACAGCGCACGACGACCCGAGGGGAAAAAAACTGAAAAAAAACTCTGCCTCCATGGGAGGCTCCTGCTGACTGCAGGCTCTCTGTATTGACAGCTGTTATATAGCTGAGGGCAGGGCCACCCAGTGACGCAATTGGGTGACCCGCCCCCTCTGACATCATGTGATGTCACGTCAGAGGGGGCGGAGTCACCTGTTTAGGTCCTCGGGTGGCCCCGCCCTCCGGGAGCCTTCCATGGAGGTGGAGTTCTTTTCTCGGGTCAACAGACGCTGTGATTGAAGATGAATGAACATCGCTGGACACTTATTAAAAAAAAGTGTCCAGCGTTGTTCATCTTCGATCACAGCGTTCGACAAGCTGGGAAAACCCCCCTCGGGTCGTCAGACGCTGTGATTGAAGATGAATGGACATCGTGGGACACTTTTATTTTTATATATATATATATATATATATATATATATATATATATATATATATATATATATATATATATATATATATATATATATATATATATATATATATATATATATATATATATATATATATATATATATATATATATATATATATATATATATATATATAAGACTTGTCCCTAATTGTCATTTTTGCCATTTTCACACTTTTTTTGGTGAATGTAGAGGTACAATGTAGCCTATACCCATTCACAATGGGGGGGGGGGGGGATCTGGCGGTCCCCTTGTTAAAGGGGGCTTCCTGGTTCCGATGAGCCCCGCCCGCAGACCCCCACAACCACAGCTGTGCCATTCTGCCGCAGTGAAACTGCGGCGTCTGTTCAGTAATCGGTTAACCACTTAACTGCTTGCCGACCAGCCATCGCAGTTTTACTGTGGCAGAATGGCACGGCTGGGTGAAACGACGTTGCCTTGTGTCGCTTTGCCTTTTTGCCACCCGATGCGCGTGTCCAGCGGGCACGATGACCCCCTGGGCACCCGCGATCACTCGTGACAGCGAGAACCGGGATCTGTGTGTGTAAACACACAGATCCTGGTTCTTTCTGGGGAGGAGACTGATCGTGTGTTCATTCCAAGTATGAACACTGATCTCTTTATCCTCCTGGACAGTCCCATCCCCCTAAAGTGGGAACACAGTTAATCCCTTGATCGCCCCCTAGTGTTAACACCTTCCCTGCCAGTGACATTTATAATGGTCCATGGTCCCAAAAATGTGTCAAGTGTCCAATTTGTCTGCCGCAATATAGCAGTCCCTATAAAAATCCCAGATTGCCGCCATTACTAGTAAAAAATAATAATAATAATAAAAATGCATAAATCCCCATTTTGTAGACGCTATAACTTTTTCACCAAAAATATCTAGAAGAATACATATTGGCCTAAACTGAGGAAAAAATTAGCTTTTTAAAAAAATAAAAATAAATAAAAGATATATTTTATAGCAAAAATTAAAAAAAAAATTTTAAATTTTTTTTTAATTTGTCGCTCTTTTTTTTGTTTATAGCGCAAAAAAATAAATACCGCAGATGAACAAATACCACCAAAAGAAATCTATTTGTGGGGAAAAAAGGACGTCAAATTTGTTTGGGTACAACGTTGCACGACCACGCAATTGTCCGTTAAAGCGACGTAGTGCCATATCACAAAAAATGGCTGGTCATTGAGCAGCCAAATCTTCCGGGGCTGAAGTGGTTAAGGACCAGAAGGATTTGCACCCTTAATGACCAGGCCATTTTTTGCGATACGGCACTGCAACGCTTTGACAATTGCGTGTACCCAAATAAAATGTATGTCTCGTTTTTTGTTTTTTTTTTCCCTCACAAATAGAGCTGTCTTTTGGTGGTAATCACCTCTGCGGTTTTTATTTTTTGCGCTATAATCAAAAAAGAGTGACAATGTTGGGGAAAAAATTTTTTTTGCTTTTAATTGAAATATCCCAAAATTCAAATGTCTTCATCAGTTTATGCCAATATGTATTCCTACATATTTTTGGTAGAAAAAAAGTTGGGGTCTACAAAATAGGGGATAGATTTATGGCATTTTTATTTATTTTTTACTAGTAATAGCGGCGATCTGAGATTTTTAGCGGTACTGCGACATTGTGGCGGACAGATCGGTCACTTTTGACTCTTTTTGGGACCAGTGACATTTATACAGCGATCAAAGCTAAAAATAGCCAGTGATGTATAAATGTCACTGGCATGGAAGAGGTTAAGTGTTCCCTAGGGAGGTGCTTCTAACTGGGGGGGGGGGGTGGAGGAGAGAGATCACTGTTCCTAGGAACAGCTGATCTCTCCCTCTCTCTCAGAATGGGGATCTGCTTGTTTACATGCACAGATCCCTGTTCTGGCGCTCTGTGGAGCGATCGTGGATGGTCGGTGGCCTCACGCATTGGCTTCAGCATTCTGCCTACCTACGGCGATTCGCGCAGCCACGCCGACCTGCTGCAGTATGACGGTGGGTGGTCGGCAAGTGGTTTAAAGCAAACCCCTCTCAAATTTTTATCTTCTTGGCCAGTCCTATACCTGAGATGGCTTTGCTTTATTGGGTGGAATATATAGCCTTCTAAAGACTGAAAAGATCATTTTAATATTGCTTCAAGTGGTTCTAAAGCTTGAGGGTTTTTTACCGTAATGCATTCTATACAATAAAACAATCAAACCAGGTGTAAATTACAAAGTGTGTGTAATGCCCAAACTATTTGTAGTTGTGGATAGAATGGGTTAAGGTTTAGAACATTTAACAAGGCTTTTATTGCTGCCTATGTCCCTGTTTGAATAAATGAATACCCCCCAGGTAAATATTAAGAGACTTTATAGGCAACGAAAAGAAAAATTAATCAAAAAATGTATAAATGATATTTATTTTAAAGAAGAGATAAAATTTATTCAGGTGCAAATATCACCAAAGAGTATATTGAATAAAATCAACAAGTTTCAACAATAAATCATTAGTGCATGGTAGTTTTGCGGATATTCATTTTTGACGCGTTTCAGGACACTTGAGGGGTCCTTTCATCAGGGGCGTTCAAGTGTCCTGAAACGCGTCGGGCTGAATATCCACAAAACTACCACGCACTAATGATGCTACGACGGCTTGCGCTTTGGAGCCAACCTGCCGCAGTATAACTGCGGCGGCTGGTCCGGAAGCAGTTAAAAAGTGCACATTTCTTAATTCAGGAGTGTGTGTGTTTGATTTCTGGGCATACACTGTGTGAGAGCTGATTGGAGGAAAGGAGCACACCCCACTCCACATAGGCAGAGGAATGAAGAAACTTGCAGAGCTGCAGTGTGAATAGACAAGCTCACTGCTTATCTATCTCTATTCAGTTTTTTTGGGCGGTCCAAATGAAGTTCTAAGTCCCTGAGAGCATGCAAAATCTAACATGAATCATGTCTGTGTGATGTGTCTTTACTCCTTTCTACGAAGAGTGAATGACACCTGCTTGGTGTCCCTACAGACATAAATATTCTATCCAGTCACAAGGTGATACTGTACATATGTGGTTTGATTAACTGAGTATATTTATTTTACCAGAACTCCGCGGCCAGTTATTGTTGAACCAATGGAACAGTTTGATGATGAAGATGGCCTGCAAGAAAAATTCATGCAGAAGACTCAACAGTATCTGAAGTAAGTTTAACAAAGGCAAATATCTGAAAATCTCCCTGCTATACTATTAAGAATTTTTATTTAATTTTTATTTTTTTTTTAATAGTCCTCTGTTAGGGAGGCGAGGGGTAGTTTTTCTGCAGTCCTGTTCTAGGTTGTCAATACTGCTTCTCTATATATACATAAGTTAATAAACATTAACATCATCTTAGGACAGGAATTTTTACTAGCATGATAAATAATAAGATGGATTAAAAAGCCTGAAAAATTAAAATTTGCAGCCACCATATGTAAGGACTGGTAATCTGCAATATATTACATTTTTTGTTCTGGAATTAAACAATAATATAAAAAAATTGGTGTGTGTGCACTTGTGCTTAATTTCTGTAAAAAACTGTATGGCAAACCTAAAACCTGACTTCTCAAGTGTTCTATGTCCTTGTATTTCCTTTCTGGTGCACCCATGCTTGAGCTGTGGATGCACATTAAAAATCCCCTGTGTAACATTGCCTACCAAACTGCATATTGCAGCATCCCTAGCGCAATTGTACAACTGGTCCTTGCAAAGCAGCAATAACGATAGGATGGAGGTGTCGGTCACCAATTCCGTGGGTGTTGTATGTTGATGAGGCAAAATTATGCAAATAAAAGTAGTATTCTGGTTAGAGATGGCCCCAGGGTGGATTTGATTTAAATAAAGTCTATTTTAAATCGCAATCTAAATCTTGATTTAAGCACTTAAGAACTGCCCGCCGTCGTTTTGAAGAGGAATACCGTTGTTATGGCAGCAGCTAGCTGCCATAACCCCGGTATCCTCCTTCAGTGGGCGGTTCTCTTTCAGATAAATGTGGTCTCTGTGGTGGATTCGCTGCAAGATCACTTTTATCGTGGGCAGGAGAGGGCCCCCCCTCCCGCAGCGCTCCGATGGTCTCCGCCGCTTACCGGAGCCATCGGTAGCGGTGGAGACGATTGGGTCCTCTTCCCCGACGGGCATGGAGCCGAGTGAGGGAAGCATCTGATGGCCCCCACTCGACTCTACACCATTGGACCGCGGAAGCGATGTCAAACATCCCTTCCGCCCAATAGTCCTAAAAATCCAATTTTTTATAATTTTTATTTTTTTTTATTGTTATTATTGCACTTGGTGTATGTTAGATCTGTGGTATTTTTGACTCCAGATCTCACATTTAAGAGGTCCTGTCATGGTCCCCCCCCCCCCCCCCCCCCCCACCTATTACAAGGGATGTTTACATTTCCATTTAATAGGAATAAAAGAGACCTTTCATTGTCCTAAAAAAAGAAGAAAAAAAAAACTAGAACACGTGAGGTATTGCCACGATTGTTAGAGTGAGAGCAATAATTCTAGCATTAGACCTCTTCTGTAACTCTTGGAGATTTTTAAGGGTAAAAGTTTGTCGCCATTCCACGAGCGGGTGCAGTTTTGAAGCGCAACATGTTTGGTATCAATTTACTTGGTGTAACATTATCTTTCATAAAAATTGGGCTAACTGTACTGTGTGGGGTGTTTTTGACTTAAAAAAAAAAAAAGTGTATTCCTTCCAAAAAAAATTGTGCTTGTAAGACCTCTGCGCAAATGCGATGTGACAAAGTATTGCAACAACCGACATTTTTTTTTCCTCTAGGGTGTTTGAAAAAAAAATGTTTGGGGGTTCTAAGTAATTTTTCTAGCAGAAAAAAACAAACTGATTAAAAGTGGATGTAAGCCCGATTCGTGAAATTTGAGCTGGGCACATATCTGCAGTGTTTTTTTTTTTTTTTTTTTTTTTTTTTTCAAAGCACAAAGTCCCGTGGCTTTCTCCTGCTCTGTTCTTCTGTTATCAGCCTGATAACTTCTGACAACTTCTCCCTCAACTGTGGCTGAGTTTTGTGTGATGGGTGCTATAAATGGATCAGCAGAGAGCTGAACTAATCTGGAAACAGCTCTGCAAGTCTGTCTATGTGGAGGGGGGTGTGTGCCTTTCCTCCAATCAGCTGTTTTGGCTGTATGCCCAGACTTAACTCCCAGTGCTCAACAGGAAGAGAAAAATCTAACAGATCTGCACTTTCTAAAGAATATATAAAGCTGAAGACAGCAGATATACATGTAAAACTTACACAGGGATGAAACAAATCTCCCTACAAATCATTTGAGGCTGTTCACTGGGTATATGTGAGGGTTTACATCCACTATGAATCGCTAGTAAAAAGGCTTGATTTTAAATCAACTCGATTTAAATCATTTTTAACCACTTCCCGCCCGGCCCATAGCAGGTGACAGCCGAGTGGTGGTTCAGTTATCCTGACTGGGCGTCATATGACGTCCAGCAGGATAACATGCCGCCGCAGGGGCGCGCATCGCGGCAATCGGTGGAGTGGTGTGTCAGTCTGATACACCGCTCCACCGATCTCGGTAAAGAGCCTCCGGTGGAGGCTTTTTTACCACGTGATCAGCCGTGTCCAATCATGGCTGATCACGATGTCCATAGGAAGAGCCATTGATCGGCTTTTCCTCACTCGTGTCTGACAGACGCGAGTGGAGGAGAGCCGATCGGTTCTCCTGACTGGGGGGGGGGGGGGGGGTCTGCGCTGATTGTTTATCAGCGCAGCCCCCCCTCAGATCACCACACTGGACCACCAGGGATCGCCACTAGGACCACTAGGGAAGGGGGCAACATGTGGATGGCCAGGTATGTGCCCAATCTGTGCCCACAAATGGGCACTGATTGGCACCATTATATAGCACTGATGCCCAGCAATGCCACCCTTAGGGGCATCGGTGCCACCCATCAGTGTTAATCAGTGTCACCTGTCAGTGCCCACCTCTCAGTGCCCATCCGTGCCACCTATCACTGCCACCCATAAGTACCCATCAATGCCACCTACGAATGCCCATCAGTGCCGCCTGTGAGTGCCTATCAGTGCCGCATATCGGTGCCACCGTATCAGTGGCCGTTAGTGCAGCCACATCAGTGCCCGTCATTGAAGAAAACTTACTTATTTCCAAAAATTTTTAACAAACAAAGAAAAACTTTTTATTTTTTTCAAAATTTTCTGTCTTTTTTTTATTTGTTGCGCAAATAATAAAAACCGCAGAGGTGATCAAATACCACCAAAAGAAAGCTCTATTTGTGGGAACAAAATGATAAAAAAATTGTTTGAGTACAGTGTAGCATGACTGCGCAATTGTCATTCAAATTGCGACAGTGCTGAAAGCTGAAAATTGGCCTGGGCCGGGAGGTGTCTAAGTGCTTGGTATTGAAGTGGTTAAAGAGCAACTGTTATCTCTGTCCCACAGCGGCTCCTCCTCTTACCTGCTGTTTACTTACCAGTCCCATTCATTTTAATGGGACAGCTGGTGATGCGGCAGTGACACAACAAGGTGAGGGGATGTGGCGGCAGCAGGTGAGTGGATGCCCGCTAACGGGCGCTGGCATGATGGTTCTGGAATGACAGGTGCTCTTTAAATGTGAGGACTTATTCTTGCCGGTAGTTAGAATCGTTAATATTTGCAAACAAAATTAAGGTTTCCGATTTAGAAGCATAAGCTGTCAGGTTAGTAAAACAGTGATATCAGAACCGATTCAATCATAGTTTGTAGTGTACATAGATTTGCAAAACAATGGAAATTACGGAATATTCCTGAATTATTTTTTGTCATGGTTACTGTGAAATTGTGCGAATGCATCAATGAAGTGCATGTCATCTCCGCTTGCAGAGCTTGGATACATTGAGTTTTCCAAAAATGTAAATATTGCAGAATATATATCTTCATGCTACATAACGAAGTTCTATAACTAAGTTCCATTTTATGCTGAATAAACTAAATTAATAATGTATCTTGAAAAGTATCTTTAGATTTTTACTCAAAGCGTTTTATTAAAATAAATTTGATAAAAATCCAAAAAATCGATTGAAATAAAAAATATCTGATATTTTTTTTTTTTAAATTTTTTATTTAAAGATATGATACAGATACAAATATAACGATAGCTTCCCGTTGCATTTAAACTGTAATGAACACGTCAAGCATACAGTCAGAAACGTAACAATTACATGTGAGTGAAGGTCATTATTCAGTTAGACTGAGATACCACTCGCTGAAGTCTAATATAATGTAAACTTAAACATCTGTGCCCATCACTTTTTATGTCTTTTTTTTTTTTTTTTTTTTTTATAGAAAGAGAAAAATAGTAAAGTTAGAGAGAGAAGACTGAGGAGAGAGAAAGAGATATAGAAGAAAAAAAATAAATTAAAAATTAAACAAACACTCCTGGGAGGGAGGAGGGGAGAGACGGTTGCCCCTGGGGAGCCAAATCGGTAATGCTGAACTGTCGATGGGGATCCTAGACGATGGATCCTGACAGGTATTGGTGGAATTCGTCGGAGAAGAGAAAAAGGTTCCAATGAAACCATCTGGACTTATGTTCCTCCGACTTGTCCCGCAACGCAGAGGTCAGATGCTCCATCTGCTCAATGTCCTTCACCCTCGCGAACCATTGGGCCACCGTTGGTGCAGACTGTTGCTTCCAAAGAGGTGGAATGCTAGCCCGAGCCGCGTTAATATCTGATATTTTATTAAAAAAAAAAAAAAAAGATTTTTATCCACTCTGCATGCCGCTTAGACAATCTTCAGTAGTTTTTAACTTGGTTTAAAATACATTTGTCCAATCATCTTATTTCTTTTTTCAGGGAAAGGGAGGAACCCCCACGATTTGCTCAGCCTGGAACATTTGAATTTGAATATGCTTCCAGATGGAAAGCGTTGTATGAAATGGAAAAGCAGCAAAGAGAGCAGGTGGACAGAAATATCAGAGAAGCTAAAGAAAAACTCGAGACTGAGATGGAAGCCGCTCGTCATGAACATCAACTTATGCTAATGAGACAAGGTGAGAACAGAATACTTACTAATAGACATGGTTCACTTGTTGCAACTGCATGATGTCTGTATAAAGTATTGCAAAATGCATCAGCTTTAACAGTTTTCTTTCTAATAGAGAATTTTTTTTTTCTCCTTTTTTAGATCTTATGCGGCGGCAAGAAGAGCTTAGGCGTCTGGAAGAACTGAGAAATCAGGAGCTTCAGAAGCGGAAACAGTTTCATATGAGGTAATCTATTCAGTAATTGGAAAATGTAAACTTTCTGTGTTTAGACAAAAGTCTTATCTAATATAAACCTTCAGGCACGAAGAGGAGCAGAGACGACGCGAGGAAGAAATGATTCGACAGCGTGAGCAGGAGGATCTTCGGCGGCAGGAAGGTTTTAAGGCAGCTTACATGGACACTGTAAGTAACTGAGTTTTATCTACTAAATTTTTGTTTTGCTAGTTTAGAATTACAGATAGGTTAGGGCATTCGATGCAGACTTTAACAGCCAATAATGTCATGAGAACACTGCAGTAGAAACGCTTCACCTTTTGCGTTTCAGTTGTCAGATTTTGCTAAAAACCTGTTAGTACGGTGTTGCATCCATGTTCTTAGCACAAGGTTTTATGAAAGGACACCTTAGAAACTGCTGTGATATGACTAAAAGGCAGTTTAAAGTCAAAATGAAGACAATATTCTGAATATACCAGCTGGTTGTGGATGCAAGGAAGATGGCCACAGAGAGAGAAAGAGACAAAATTGAGACTAGATGAATGGATCAGATGGCCATGAACCTACCTGTGGGTACCAGCTCAAGCCACTAAAGAACAGAATTTCATAGAGGCAATAGTCTAGTCTGAGTGTTCTCGATGGATATAATTTATCCATGGCATCCTTATGCTCATTATGTTATCAGAGTTGCACTAAATATATTTGCATTGACATTTGTGCCAGTAATCCTTTGACAACTTTGGGGAAACGAGAAGATGTTAGATCTAGCTGTTATCAGTTTGATCGCCTTAAAGGACAACTTACCATCCGCCTTCTGGAGAAGCTTCATTCCTAAATGGGTCCCTTCGGTCTGACCCTGGCATTGTACACCTCTGTCCAGTGCCACACAACCTGTACACAAACTCCTAGCTTCAGCAGCATCCTACTGCTAATGCCCACCGCTCACTACCTTCATTTGGCTGGCTAGGTCTGTACGCCTCCAGATTGCTGGGTTACCATGATTATGGTTGGATGTGAACAGGCTGGGGGGGGGGGGGGGGGGGGGGGTTCTGGGAAAGGCCAGTGGGACTGAATAGAAATAACTGCATTTAATGAATACATTTGTCCTTTAAATTAAGTCTGCTTGTTTTTATAACAAAATTACCTTATGTTCACATGCATCCCAAGAGTCTCTGTTAGTGTTGTGTTAAAATATAGTAGCAATCCCTTCCAAAAAAAGTTTAGTGATTTTAAGTGTTACTAAACCCACAGTAAAATCAGTCTATCTGCAGTGTTACTCACTGTGGAACCTAAGGGGTTAATCCTCTGCATTGTGTAAAAAGGCTGTTTGATCCTGTATGCACAGATCCTTCCACTGACTCCAGAACATGTCTGGATAAGACAGAGCCTTTGGAGTCAGACTGCACATGCTCAGTTTGGTGTGTATTGCTAGAGTTGTTTTTTTTTTTTTTCTTGGGAGAGTGCATGTGATCAGCACAGGGCCAATCAGCACTGTCCAGACAGGGTCAGGGGTCCTGGATCCTGATAGGACAGCTCAGTGCAGTATGAAAACCCCCTCCCACAAGCTTGACCAGCAGCTGATAGAAGTCACAAGATTGCTATATACTGCTCATGAGAAAAGGTATTTAGCAGTTTATATTTACTAAAAAAATTGCATTTCCATGTTCCGTGTACTGTATGAGACAAAAATGATAGTGCAGGGTCCTGGGTTTAGTAACACTTTTTAAGGATCTGTTTAGCTATTGGGGCTTCACTGAAACACCACTAAATACATCTTTATAAAGTGCTCCACTTGGCAAAATTGTTTTAGTTTTTTTTTTTTTGGTTACTTTTTTTACTATGTTAACTTGGCGTGGTATTTGTTCCTTTTGTATCTGATATGGGATACTGTCGAAATTGGTCTAATTTTTATATGTAAGTTTGTGTGCCGTGCTAGAACTCTAAATGGGCAGAACAAGTGTGGGTGTGGAAAGGTTTCTAAAAAATATATATCTCTCGAGGAGCTTCAAGAAAAATGCCAAGCTATAAGCCATGATAAATTCTGTTCTTTGAATCACTGGTCATTGATCATCATCACTATAGAAGACCTCTGTATCAAGGCCCAATTTCAGCCAACTTTTTTTGCATTTGAACTATCTGCTTCTTCTTACTTTGGTCTGTGAGCCAATTACGAAGAGTTTCCGTTCTTTCCTTTTGGGACAGGAAGTGGTGGCGGTGGGGCCAAAACAGTTTTTGCTGTAAAATTCGGGCAAGGGTTAGAAATTGTTAGGTTATTGTTTGGGTCTTGTTTGCTGTCTTAGTGTTAACTGCCCCCCCTTTCCCCAACTTCTCTTCTTACTGTTACTGGGTGAGAGAGTGTTACAATCTAACAGGTTCAGGGGCAACAAACACTTAACAGGATAATTTTTTACTTTAGTCGCACTTATTCAAAGCAAAAAAAGTTTTGGCTAGAATTTCACTTTTAAACTACATTTTAGACCCTACAAAAAGTTGCTGTGCAGTTTCAACTAAATGTAAAAAAAAAAAAAAAAAAAAGTTTAGTTGAAAGTGAAAAATGTTGATTATTGTGCCAATAAATTAAGTCTTTAAAGTCAACTGTGTTGTACCTTCGTACTGTACATGGAAGCCGCAGCCCCATTCATTCCTGTGGGCATGCCATACTCGGAGCGATCCAGGAACTTACAGGAAATCTGTACAAAGTCTGTCTGAGTGCTATTGTGATTTTTTTTTTTTTTTTTTTTTTTTTTTTTTTATACTTTCTAATTTTAATTCTGTTGTGGTTGTGTAAATGAAATGTTTGCAAATTTGGCAAATACACAGTCAACTTTCATATTAAAGATCTGTTATTTGTTGAAATTATTCTAATGTATGTATATGTTACTATTCCCTGTGCATGTTAAGAGAAATTGGTTGGTCTAATATTGTATTTCGCTACAAGGCATCTCACATTTTCATTATGCAGTTATGAACACTATTCACAAAGAAAATGATTTGAATTTTACAATGGTAATAGTTCACATCCAACCTTAAGTTGTTATGCTAGATATGTATATTGAAATGTCTGTTAAAGGAACATGATCCTAACATGGTCTTTGTCTAAATGACCACATTTTCCATGCATGCTTCATAAAATAAACACTTTTTCATTTTGCAATGTCTGTATAAAATGTGTATGTATACATTTAGATCATGTCTATTCATAATATAGGCGTTGGTAAATAGTTTGAAGTGTCCTTTATTACATTATGAAATTTAAGCATTAACTGATAACCATTTCCTGGAAAAAATCCTGAAATATAATCTTTTTTTGACAATATATTTAGTGTTGGCATTGACTTTGGTCTTCTGCTAAAAGAAGTTACTATTAAGAAGCAAAATCTTAGTACCTAGAGATTTGTTTCCTGTGCAGCCTTAGCACTTACAAAACATTGAGTTTTCTTGTCTAGTTGCTGCTGACAATCTGTTTAATGTAAAGTTTTTTTAGATTACTAGTAAAAAAAAGTTTGAATATTAGCTATGTGCAGAAATGTTGTTACTGTCTCTTATGAATGTGAGAGGGATAACAAAACGTGATGGAGGAAAGAATATCTTAAAGTGATTGTAAAGCTTTGATTATTTAAAATAAAAAAAATAACTGCATCAAATAACCCCCCTAGGAGAAGCACCCCCCCCCCCCCCCCTTACCTTGCCTTGTGAGTACGTTCCCAAGTCCATCATTCGGCATCTATAGCCGCCGCATGTATGACTTGGCACCGGCGCCCGCGTCATTGGATTTGATTGACAGCAGCGACAGCGCTGCTATCAATCCAATCAAGAGCCGAGAACCCCGGACAGAGGGACAGCGTGTCCCCGCCGGCTGAAATTCCAGGGCTCAGGTAAGTAAAGCGGGGGGGGCAGGGGGCCGGTCACTGACAGGTGTTTTCTCACCTTAGTGCATAGTTTTACAACCCCTTCAAATTCATTTGTAGAATATAACCGTAAAAAAAAAAAAAAAAAATTAATACCCATGCATCCAAAACGGCCTTCATTTTCTTCTTCCTTTTGATATAGTTGACCACCACCTCATCTCCCCCCCCCCAAAAAAAACTTTACCCTTGACCTCTAGGACACTCTGCCCTTTTCTGGCTCTCCTCATACTTATCGAAGTGTTCAGCTCTTCTCCTTTCTCTACTCTGTATTCTCTATCTGCATCTCCTCCCTTGCTCGCTAGATAACTTCCCACACAGCTTCCAATACCAGCTCTATGCTGACGACACCCAATTCTGTCTATACGCTTCACCTCACTCCTTCAGCCACCTCTTTGTATTCCGAACTGGCATATCAGTATAGTTATCTCACCACTTCCAAAACTAAATCTGAGCTCCTAGTATTCAGCCCTCATTTCTCCTGCAGCCTCTGTCCTAAACTTTATCAGCATCAATAATACAACAATCAGTCCCTCCCCTCCCCTTCTCTTCTCCAATGATGTTCTCACCAACCTGCTCATTCACTCCCTTCTTTTTCTCTCATCCTGCCGATTGGAATTCCTGCCTCATTGGCTTACTTTTACACAGGCTATCCCCCTTTAGTCTATTCTGAATGCTGCTGCCTGACTCCTCTACTTTACCAACCAATTCAAAATGCCAACATCATGCAAAGCCATTCACAAATCTGCCCCGAGCTACATCCCAGTTTTGTTCCAAAATATCACCCAAAAGGTCCTCTCCTTTATCTCACTTGCATCACCCTGAAATACTTGCATCCAGGACTTCCCCAGAGCCTATCCTTTCCTCTGGAACTCCCTATCCCAAGCTGTCTGGCTATCTTACTCTGTTCATTTTCATGATCCCTGAAAGCTCATCTTTTCAGGGAAGTCTATCCTGCCTCCTTATTAGACTGTAAGCTCTCGAGCAGGGCCCTCCTAACCTATTTTTATTGTAACTGTACTTTAACTATGCTTATTTTGTAAACCGACGCTGTATAAATGTTATATTTAGGATAATCATATAAACTCTTAATTCTAAGGGAAAGTTTGAGGGGTGATGAGTGAAAATGTAGCGCTAATGGAAACTGTGTGAAACAGCTGAGTGGACCAAAATATGAGAACATGTAAATACACATAAAAAAAAGTGATCAATAAACCAACAAGTCCCAATGAGTGATAAATCTCAGTCAATAGAAGGAAGGATGGTGTATACACCGCAAATGAAAAAAGGTGTATATCAAGTTGAAGGCATCCTCATGTAGACAGTCAGGAATACCAGGTATGATAACAGCAGGTATCACAGAAAAGAAATAATGAATGCTTGTAGTATCCTGAGATGGTCAGCAAGAAGGTTGGAACAGGCACAGGTATCATCGAGAGTCAGCTCTTCAATCGAATCACCACAGGGGAATCAGCCCTTGGGCCAATGATGACCGGATGGGTGGAATAAGCATGTTCATGGTGAAGGAATAATGAGAAAAAAATGCTCCAGATGGTGCAGATCAAAAGTAAATTGGGTATTTATATTCATCAAACCAGCGTATGACATAAAATTGGGATCAGTTATATAAATATAAATGCATAAAGTTAGCAATGTGGGGGAGTTATTTGATGCCCCTGTAGAAGTCCTATTAGGACGAAACGGGTAGGGATTTGCCTTTTGGCTCTCCACATTGCTTTTTTAACTGTTATCACAACTTTGTCAGTATACGCTGGTTTTATGAAAATAAATACCCGATTTACTTTTGATCTGCACCATCTGGAGCATTTTTTCTCTTCCTTCATCATCCGGTCATCATTGGCCCAAGGGCTGATTCTCCTGTGGTGATTCGATTGAAGAGCTGAATCTCGATGATACCTGTGCCTGTTCCAACCTTCTTGCTGACCATCTCAGGATACTACAAGCTGTTCCTGTCCATGCCTGTTTGATCTGGTGTCGCTGACATCCAGATCCATTGGTTCCGGTAAGAGTACCCATTCATTATTTCTCTTCTGTGATACCTGCTTTTAACATCATACCTGGTGTTCCTGACTGTCTATTTGAGGATGCCTTCAACTTGATGTACACCTTTTTTCATTTGCGGTGTATACACCACCCTTCCTTCTATTGACTCTTTCGAGATTTATCACTCATTGGGACTTGTTGGTTTATTGATCACATTTTGTATATGTGCATCTACATGTTTTCTCATATTTTATCATATTTTGGTCCACTCAGCTGTTTCACACAGTTTCTATTAGCGCTACATTTTCAATTACAATTGTTTATGAATTTTAGTCACATTCATATGTAGCTTATTTATCATTACCATTTTTTTCTTATTTTTCTTGTAATAGTGCAGTATTCTTTTTTGAGTATTTAAAGTTTGAGGGGTACCCACTGCAAGGGTAAATCTGCTCCCCCCTTCTGCAGAGTTACTTTGGTGATCCTAACACTCTTGTAGTGCACTCTGATATAATGGCATTCTTTGGGGTGGTTGGGGATGAGGCGGAATTCGGTCTCCTCATTCCTGATCTCTTTTAAGGAAAAATGGGTAAAAAAAAAAAAAAAGTGAGTCCAAAGATCAAAGTGGTAACTTTGATCTATCTTTGCCGTGCTCTGTTCCATTACTCCTTGCCTGTTTGCTGCACCCCTGATGGTGCAGAGGTGGGACGAATATGGATTGATTGCTTCAGTCAATAAGCCTATTCGTCTTCACTTCAGTTTTTTTCCATAAGTTCCTGAAGGTAGAAAAATTCATGTTGGGGTCCACTTGGTTGGTGGCTGCTTCGTCTCAACCAAGGTACTTCCTGGCCTCAGTGGATATTAAGGGTACCTACTTGCATCCTCATCTTTTGGCCTCGCCAGCAGTTTCTGCTATTCCCAGTTGAGGTATGCCACTATTCGTATGTGGAGCTGTCTTTTAAACTGTCCAATGTCCCCAGGGTGTTTACCGAGGTGTTGGCTCCAGTTCTGGGGTTGAGGATCAGGGCTATCCCCATCATTGAGTAGCTGGATGACCTTCACAGGAATCAGTCAGTTCATAAGCTGACATCAAGTGTCCAGCAAGACAGTACGAATCCTAGAGGGGATTCAGCTAGGTGCTAAAACTTTAGAAGCTGGCCTTGATTCCGAAAAATCTCCTAAAGTATTTAGGCTTGGTAATCAACATGTAAGAGAAATGCCTGCTTCTAAGCTGAGGCAGAGTCCTTGAAGTCATTGGAAAGTCACTCGATCCTAGCATGCATCAAAGTCCTGAGTTGGTAGCTGCATTCAGAGTGGTCTTCTATGCCCAGTTTTACTCTGCAGCTCAATGTCCTGTTGGTATGACACACACCAGGAGTCCTTAGGTTGACCCAGTGCATCTGACTCCCAAGACCAGGTAGGCTCTGCAATAGTGGATATCCACACAGATGCTGGATACTGGATAATATTTTCTTTCCAATACTAAGGTATGGAAGTTAGACACCGGCTTGTGGGGCTGGAGGGGGGTTCTGGGGTTTATCATGAGTGGAAGTGCCGATCGACATTTGTCTTCAATTGATTCAGCTGACTCTGGTAGACTGGACTGACTTCATGTTTGGCCCTTTCCACTGCACACATTGATGGCATGGAAAGTTGGCAGGCAGAATTTCTCATCTGTTGGCAGCTGAATCCAAGGGAATGCACTCTTCACCCGGAGGTGTTTGCAGAGATTTGTCTGCTCCTGATCTCTAAAAACTGGACACGTTTGTGTCCTGAACCAGGGGCCCTGAGGCATTTGCAGTAGATGCCCTGGTGTAACCCCTTGGAATCAGTTTTTATCTGATCTGTGCCCTTCATCAAGTGACCCAGGAGGGCTGCTACTTGGTCTTGTCTTCACATGTTTACAAAATTGTACCTGGTAGATTTTTATTTCTCTCACCAGTTTTGGGCGAAAGATCTTGCAGGTGACTTTGTAGTAGGATTTCCCTTTGTTCGGGTTTAGGCATGTTTGCCTTGTTGCCCCACCCTTCATGTTCAAAGCTGTGGAACACATCCCAAGTAGTCATGAATATCTAAGTCCTCTGTGCCCTGGGATATACAATTAAGAAATGTATTGTTTTTTTATTTATGTCAGACGTTGACATATAGGTAATGATCAATTGGCAAGAAGTGTTCTACCCATTACTTCATCAAACCAATGGTATTGAGACTAATACAGAAATGTGAACCAACCGTACGACCCTTCCATGGGCCTGGCAGAGGTCCCTTTTAAAGCATACAATGCACTTATAATGCGAAGGGTAGAACATACATAGTTACATAGTAGGTTAGGTTGAAAAAAGACACAAGTTCATCAAGTCCAACCTATGTGTGTGATTTATATGTCAGTATTACATTGTATATCCCTGTATGGTGCTGTCGTTCAAGTGCTTATCTAATAGTTTCTTGAAACTATCAATGCCCCCCTGCTGAGACCACCTCCTGTGGAAGGGAATTCCACATCTGTGCCACTCTTACCTCTGCTTGGTGTATACAATTACCATAAAACATACAAACATAACCCAGAAGGCCCTTGTCCTGGGCTACCCTTCCCATGCAGATCCCCCCTGGGAGACCATAAGAAGTCTACAAGCAATGTGGAGGAGTGGATATTAAGGGGAGAAGGCAAGGACACTAAGACCCCTCCTCTTGTCTGTTTGCTCCAAAAACAAAGGCATAGCTGAGTTTGGGTGGGTTTATGCTTGTGCAGGATTCCTGCCTTTTTTTTGGCCAGTCTATCTACCCGAGGATGGTGGCCAAATAGTAATGAACAGACAAGTCGTTTGTGTCCTGGCATATGTATTAAATGCGCTGTATGTCATTAACTTTACTGAATGAATTTCATCTTGGATTGCATGGTGTCATTGAAAATTTTCAGAAGGGACACATGCAGATTGCAGTGGAAGGAGAGAGGTCCTACAATAGGGGATATTGATTTTGACATGTACAATGAGGACTTGCTTTGTTCAGTTTTCATTTGAAAGGTTTACAACTATTTTATATGCATCGAATATAAAATGTTAAAGGCTTGTTTTACCATGTATGAAATACCGTGACCTGAACCTATAGTTGCCCTCCAACCCCTAATTACTCGTAATCCAAAAATTGTCCCAAACGGGGGGGGGACCAAAAAAAGCGGGGCTCATGAGAGAGGCAATCTAAAAAAGTATATTGAATAACAATGAAATATTTATTATAGGTACACAGTAGAAAAACATGGTGATATATACAGCAGCATAACCAAAAAGTAACCCTGCCCTGATAAAATTTGATCAATACCTGGATTGATCAAAAACAAAAAACACAGACATGGGGAACATATAACATGTAAGGACTTACAAAACAAAACAAAAACGTCCGGACGTCTAAGCTATTGATGTCTGCGCAAACCAACAATAAGAAGTGTACAGCAATGCTGGGTAAGGTTTGCTGAGCAGACATCAATTCCCCCGGGGGAGGGGCGGCTCAGGAAGAGGTGTGGAGGGATCTGGGGTGCGGGGAGGGAGGGGGGGTGGGGGAAGAAGGCGGGAGGGAATCAAAGAGAGGGTGGTGAACCGTGGAATGGGATGCCAGAATGAGTCCTATAATGGGACATCAATTCATGCTGTTGATGGAGATGTATCGGCCTTGCATGTGTAGTTAGTGGATCGCGGTAGCCAGGGTCCGGGGTAGTATACAGCTATCATATGCAGTTGTCCGTTATAGTATAAGTGTATATGCAGAACCGTGCTGTGATGGAATCAGGCGGTAATTAACATGGGCAGCAATACATGAACAGGTGGCTGTGTACGTTACCGCTCCCGGGTCCCGTCTGGGAATCCTTGGGTATCTCCGGATAGCAGTGGCCCCTGTATGATGAACTGCTCCACTTGCCGCTGTGTACAGTGCCGGACACTGTCCCAGTGAAGTTATCCGCGAGCCATGAGCCAAATGGTGTTGCTCATATATATGAATGGCCGGCCATACAGATGCATCCGCTTCCTTCCATGCGGTTGTTCTGAGCGTGGAGCGGAACGCCCTCTCGATAGGTGAGCCGGCTAACCCCAACGGGGGATGACAGCAGGCGTGACGTCCAGGCGGAGTGATGTCAACGCGTTTCACAAAACAAACGTGTGTAGCATCATCTGGACGTACAGGTGGCGTGTGAGGGCTCCTTCTTATTGTAATCCCTCCCTCATACACGCCCACCCAGCTAATTTCAGTGAAGGAGGTCTATCCAGTCTGTGTATGTCCAGGCTGTCGTTCACTGCTTGTTTGCCGTTTACTGTTTATGGTCAGTTTTTAATTCTCATAGCAAAATTTCCTGCATATACTCTCAAGTATACACTCACCAGCAAGGGTATTGATAAATATAGATAGTATGTTAAAGTATGTCATCATGCGGGTAATGTTCCTGTACCCCACAGTACAACGGTTAAACAATATATATAAACATATTGAAAGAGCTACTTTTGATCTGTAAATCAGACATAGCAGGTAACCAACAAGTACTTAGATAGGGGATACTCTCAGGACATTAAACAAATCAGATCGAGATGGGAAAAGAAAATGAATGAAAAGCAACATATAGATGAATGAGTAGGTCGACCAGGAAAAGGGGGGGGGGGGAGAGGAGAGGGAGAGAAGAAGGGAAGGGAAGAAGAAGGGGGAAACTGGGGAATGGGAGAATAGGCCAGAAAGGTGGGGGGGGAGAGGAGGGGGGGGGAGGGAAGGAAGGAAAAGGTGAAATGGGGGGGGGAGGGGAGAAAAAAGGAAGGAAGGGGGATGAGGGGCCTTTTGGTCCCCAAATGGAGGGAATTCATAGGTAGAAAGGATAAATCCAAAAATGTTGACAGTATATTAAGTGCTTTGGGCATATACATGGCTTGTAAGAGAGGGCAGACTTGGGCATTTGCAACAATGTTTAGATAAAGTCCCATCCTGTCAGAAAAGATGTTTTATAGAGGGCTAGAGTGATAGCTGTGGGGTCAGTGTCTTATATAATAAGCCCCCCGTGCATATTTATGCTGCAAGGAAAGGCTGAAAGTTCAATTCTGTATTCAAGCCTAGGGGGACCAGGGAGCCCAAGCGAAAGATACATCTTTTTTTCCTTTTGCTGCAAAATTTGATCGAAGTCCCCTCTTCTGGAGGAGAGATTTAGGGCATAAATTCCCTTTACTTGCATGCCAGACAGTTTGCCCTGGTGGTATTGGGCAAAGTGTCTGGCTATCGGTTTTTCCGGATTTTTCTCCAGGATTTCCCTCATGTGTTCCCCTAGGCGAATCCTAAACTGACGTTTTTGTCTTGCCGATGTATATCTTTTTACACGGGCAGGTCAACATGTAGATGACCCTGGTGGTTGCACAGTTGATGTGATGAGACTTTTAATCTCAAAGTTATTTTTATTTAAAGAGTCGCTGAAGGTTGTTGTCCTGTGTACATATGGACAAACCTGGCAGTGTCCACAGGGGAACATCCCCTTGCTTCTAGGGAATCGAGATAGCCACGAGCCATCAACGCTTCTCGTATGTTCCGAGTGAATTAGGGAGTCACCCAGATTTCTAGCCCTTCTGGCTACCATTTTGGGAGTGGGTCCTACTATCTGAGCTATACCGGGTTAGTAAGTATACCCCAGTGTTTCTCTAAAATAGTTTTAACTGTGTCCCTTTGGGACCCAAACTCTGTGATGATTCTCACCGGGTCTTGGACAGCGGGAGAGGGAAGGGTAAGTTGTGAGTTTTTAGATTGTTTTCTGTCTAGGAGGTAGGGGCGATCCCGTCCTGCTGCCTTGCGTTTGGCCCTCCTAAGCTGTTTATGTGGGAGTATCCGCGTTCCCGAAAGCGTTTGTATAGCTCGTCGCTTTCACGTCTATAGTCTTCTTTATTGGAACAGTTTTGCTTGATACGGAGGAATTGACCTACAGGGATACTGTCCTTGAGCCATTTCGGGTGGTGACTGTCTGCTCTTAGGAGTGTGTTCGCAGAAGTCTCCTTACGGTAGGTCTGGGTCACCAGGGAGGAGTTCCTCCTGCTAATGAATAGATCCAGAAAGGAGATTTTATCTCGGTCCCATAAGTATGTCAATTTGATGTTGCGGTCATTGGTGTTGAGATAATCGATAAACTGATTTGTTTAATGTCCTGAGAGTATCCCCTATCTAAGTACTTGTTGGTTACCTGCTATGTCTGATTTACAGATCAAAAGTAGCTCTTTAAATATTTTAACCGTTGTACTGTGGGGTACAGGAACATTACCCGCATAATGACATACTTTAACACAGGGCTTGACAAATTTGCTTGGAATCTAGGAGCCAGCTAAAAAAGTTAGGAGCCAGGTTTTTTTTTTTTTTAAACGACCGACAAAGCTTTATTTTCAATATAAAAATTAACCAATCTTAGATGTACACAGAGACGACTAGAACGAATGTGACTGCTTTTATTTCCTGCCATGCAGGGACATAAGACCACCATATTCCCGCTAAGGGTCCAATCAGGTCCGCCTGAAAAACTGACAGGTGAACCTGATCAGACAGCCCGTGTGAAAGGGGCCAAGCAGGGAGATGACAAATAATAAATTCATTTTAATTAACCACTTCCTTCCCGCAGGACGACTATATACGTCCTGTCTTTGAAGAGAAATACCGTTGTTATGGTAGCAGCTAGCTACCATAACCCCGGTATCTTCTTCAAGAGCCGGCGGTTCTCTTTCAGATAAAAGTGGTCTCTGCAGCAGATTCGCAGCGAGATCACTTTTATCGGCGGCAGGAGAGGGCCCCCCCTACTGCCGCTCTCCGGTGCCCTTCACCGCTTACCGTGGCCCACGGTAACGGCGGAGGCGATCCGGATCTGTCCCTGGCCTGACATGGAGACGAGTGAGAGGAAGATGGCCCCCCGCCCGTCTCCAAGTCATTGCAGGGCGGAAGCGACGTCAAATCGTCACTTCCACCCATAGCTCTTGAAGGGACATTTTTTTTTTTTTTTTTTTTTTTTTTTTTTCAAATGACAATTTTTTTTTTAATGCATTTTAGTGTAAATATGAGATCTGAGGTCTTTTTGACCCCCCAGATCTCATATTTAAGAGGACCTGTCATGCTTTTTTTCTATTACAAGGGATTTTTACATTCCTTGTAATAGGAATAAAAGTGACTTTTTTTTTTTTTTAAAAGAACAGTGAAAAAATAAAAGTTAAAATAAATAAGAAAAAAAAAAATTAAATGTGCCCCATCCCTTGTAATAGAAATAAAAGTGACACAATTTTTTTTTTTTTAAACAGTGTAAAAATAAAAAATAAAAAGTAAAATATATAAGAAAAAATAATAATTTTTTTAAATGCGCCCCGTCCCGCCGAGCTCGCTTGCAGAAGCGAACGCATATGTGAGTAGCACCCGCATATGAAAGCGGTGTTCAAACCACACGTGAGGTATCGCCACGATCGTTAGAGCGAGAGCAATAATTCTAGCCCTAGACCTCCTCTGTAACTCAAAACATGCAACCTGTACAATTTTTTAAACGACGCCTATGGAGATTTTAAAGGGTAAAAGTTTGTCGCCATTCCACGAGCGGATGAAATTTTGAAGCGTGACATGTTGGGAATCAATTTACTCGGCGTAACATTATCTTTCACAATATAAAAAAAATTGGGCTAACTTTACTGTTTTCTTATTTTTTAATTAAAAAAAGTATTTTTTCCCAAAAAAGTGCGCTTGTAAGTCCGCTGCGCAAATACGGTGTGACAGAAAGTATTGCAATGACCGCCATTTTATTCTCTAGGGTGTTAGAATAAAAAATATATATAATGTTTGGGGGTTCTAAGTAAAGGGAAGGAGATGAGCAGGCAGTGAAAACAGGCAGGGGAAGCTCCATTAGCATTGGTGGTTGTCTTGTAATACCAACGGCCACCACCAGAGGGCGCCCGATTGCAGAAGGAACCAGGAACCATAGGTCTGCAGTAGGCCGCAAAGCCGGGGCCTCAATTACCGGCGAGGCCCAGCGCGATCGCGGCGGGAGGGGGGGTGGGGGTCGAACGGACACAGGATACCCCAGCTGTGCCGCTCCAGGCGCCAGGTCGCTAATTCTAGTCGCAAATGCGACCTGGCGCCCGGGGTTTGTCGAACCCTGCTTTAACATACTATCTATATTTATCAATACCCTTGCTGGTGAGTGTATACTTAAGAGAGTATATGCAGGAAATTTTGCTATGAGAATTAAAAACTGATCGTAAACGGCAAACAAGCAGTGAACGACAGCCTGGACATACACAGACTGGATAGACCTCCTTCACTGAAATTAGCTGGGTGGGCGTGTATGAGGGAGGGATTACAATAAGAAGGAGCCCTCACACGCCACCTGTACGTCCAGATGAAGCTACACACGTTTGTTTTGTGAAACGCGTTGACGTCACTCCGCCCGGACGTCACGCCTGCTGTCATCCCCCGTTGGGGTTAGCCGGCTCACCTATCGAGAGGGCGTTTCGCTCCACGCTCAGAACAACCGCATGGAAGGAAACGGATGCATCTGTATGGCCGGCCATTCATATATATGAGCAACACCATTTGGCTCATGGCTCACGGATAACTTCACTGGGACAGTGTCCGGCACTGTACACAGCGGCAAGTGGAGCAGTTCATCATACAGGGGCCACTGCTATCCGGAGATACCCAAGGATTCCCAGACGGGACCCGGGAGCGGTAACGTACATAGCCACCTGTTCATGTATTGCTGCCCATGTTAATTACTGCCTGATTCCATCACAGCACGGTTCTGCATATACACTTATACTATACCGGACAACTGCATATGATAGCTGTATACTACCCCGGACCCTGGCTACTGCGATCCACTAACTACACATGCAAGGCCGATACATCTCCATCAACAGCATGAATTGATGTCCCATTTATAGGACTCATTCTGGCATCCCATTCCACGGTTCACCACCCTCTCTTTGATTCCCTCCCGCCTTCTTCCCCCACCCCCCCTCCCTCCCCGCACCCCAGATCCCTCCACACCTCTTCCTGAGCCACCCCTCCCCCGGGGGAATTGATGTCTGCTCAGCAAACCTTACCCAGCATTGCTGTACACTTCTTATTGTTGGTTTGCGCAGACATCAATAGCTTAGACGTCCGGACGTTTTTGTTTTGTTTTGTAAGTCCTTACATGTTATATGTTCCCCATGTCTGTGTTTTTTGTTTTTGATCAATCCAGGTATTGATCACATTTTATCAGGGCAGGGTTACTTTTTGGTTATGCTGCTGTATATATCACCATGTTTTTCTACTGTGTACCTATAATAAATATTTCATTGTTATTCAATATACTTTTTTAGATTGCCTCTCTCATGAGCCCCGCTTTTCTTTTGGTCCCCCCCCTCCTGTTTGGGACAATTTTTGGGTTACAACTATTTTAGGCTATTGTGTGGCCCTTTGGGTATGTCAGGGGCCACACTTGAGTCGCATTCCTTCCCACATAAGAGCCCCTGGCATACAGCACGTGCATGGCAGCAGAGGCACCCTAGTTTCAGACAAAATTAGAAGCCAGCACACCAGTAAACTTATGAAGAAAAACCTTCGCTTTCACACTATGCCCCAGTAAAGCTTTTCGTTGCAAGTTCTGGCTTTTCTGAGACTGCAATTGAGGCCCCTATATTTACGAAGTTTATCAACATTGCCGTTGGTGTCAAAAAGGCCTAGTTTAAGCTTCAGAATAACTTCTTTTGCAAAGCATTTAATGGCCATCTACAAGAAGGTAACAGAGGAGAAGGATTAAGGAACTAATAATGGTTTTAAAGAAAAATTTGGCTTTGCAATTTTGCATGATTTATTTCCCATACCTGTTTTTTGTTACATGCAATAAAATATCAGCACAATGACCTTCATAGTGTTGCTTCTTTATTATATTTGGTTCTCTAAACTATTTTTTTTCCTTTTAACCACTTGAGCCCCGGACCATTATGCTGCCTAAGGACCAGAGGTCTTTTTCCAATTTGGCACTGCGTCGCTTTAACTGCTAATTGCGCGGTCATGCAATGCTGTACCCAAACGAAATTTGCGTCCTTTTCTTCCCACAAATAGAGCTTTCTTTTGATGGTATTTGATCACCTCTGCGGTTTTTATTTTTTGCGCTATAAACGGAAAAAGACCGAAAATTTTGAAAAAAAATGATATTTTCTAATTTTTGTTATAAAAAAAATCCAATAAACTAAATTTTAGTCATACATTTAGGCCAAAATGTATTCGGCCACATGTCTTTGGTAAAAAAAATGTCAATAAGCGTATATTTATTGGTTTGCGCAAAAGTTATAGCGTCTACAAACTAGGGTACATTTTCTGTAATTTACACAGCTTTTAGTTTATGACTGCCTATGTCATTTCTTGAGGTGCTAAAATGGCAGGGCAGTACAAACCCCCCCCCCCAAATGACCCCATTTTGGAAAGTAGACACCCCAAGGAAATTGCTGAGAGGCATGTTGAACCCATTGAATATTTATTTTTTTTTGTCCCAAGTGATTGAAAAATGACAAAAAAAAAAAAAAAATATTTACAAAAAGTTGTCACTAAATGATATATTGCTCACACAGGCCATGGGCATATGTGGAATTGCACCCCAAAATACATTCAGCTGCTTCTCCTGAGTATGGGGATACCACATGTGTGGGACTTTTTGGGAGCCTAGCCGCGTACGGGGCCCCGAAAACCAATCACCGCCTTCAGGATTTCTAAGAGTGTAAATTTTTGATTTCACTCTTCACTGCCTATCACAGTTTCGGAGGCCATGGAATGCCCAGGTGGCACAAAACCCCCCAAAATGACCCCATTTTGGAAAGTAGACACCCCAAGCTATTTGCTGAGAGGCATATTGAGTCCATGGAATATTTTATATTTTGACACAAGTTGCGGGAAAGTGACACTTTTTTTTTTTTTTTTTTTTCATAAAGTTGTCACTAAATGATATATTGCTCACACAGGCCATGGGCATATGTGGAATTGCACCCCAAAATACATTTAGCTGCTTCTCCTGAGTATGGGGATACCACGTGTGGTATGACATCATTTCCTTTGCTGCTGTTTAGCATACAGCAGCAAAGGAGTGTTCCCATTGGCCGGCGGCGATCGCGAGGGGGGGCACGAACGGATGGCCTCCCCCTCGTCTCCGATCGCCGGGGGACAAAACGGGACCGCCTCGGGCGGCGGGGGGGGGGGTCCGATCGGACCCCCCCACCCGCGGGAGGCAAATCACGTACCATGTACGTGATTTTGCCTGCCCGTGCCGCCTTGCCGACGTACATCGGCGTGAGGCGGTCCTTAAAGTGGTTGTATACCCTTTTTGTTAACTTTTACCTACAGGTAAGCCTATAATAAGGCTTACCTGTAGGTAAAAAAAATATCTCCTAAACCTATACGGTTTAGGAGATATTCCCCTCGCAATGAGCCGCTGACTCCAGCGGCGCATGCGCACAGGGGATTCTCGGCTGACAGCCCGGCAAACTCCGGAGCTTGCCGGGCAGAAGTCTCCTGCGCGCATGCGCGGGAGTGACGACATCGCGGCTCCGGCCACTCACAGTGCCGGAGCCGCGATACCCGGAAGACACGCCGAGGGGAGATGTCAGCTCCCTCGGCGTGGACAGGATGAGATGCCGGCGCCTCGTTCTAAGGTAAGTATATCATAATGAGCTAGTATGCGGTGCATACTAGCTCATTATGCCTTTTCTCTTGCAGGTATAGGAAAAAAAAAAAAAAAACGCGGGTATACAACCGCTTTAAGTGGTTAAAACAGGGGTCAGGAGTTTGTTTTTTTTTGTTTATGTTTTTTTGAAATGCAGCACATCCATATGAAGCTTTTTTTTTTGCACTGCTGACAGAGTTGGCACTCTTATCTAGGGTACACAGATTACCTTTTGCTGACAAGTATAGATGTGTGCAGGTCCATCCCCACACCCAGGTTTTAAATGTTTTAAAGCAGTGGTCTAAACTGCAGCCTGGGGGCCAGATGCGGCCCTTTGCTTCCCTTTATCCAGCCCTTAGGGCACTATTCCTCCCACTGATATGAGACACTATAATGCTAACTGACACCAACAATGGGGCACTATTCCTCCCAATGATGCCAGGAAAATTTCCATTCCCACTGGCCACAATTCGGCCCCCTAAAGTCTGAAGGGCAATAAAATGGTCCTTTTGTTTACAAAGTTTGGAGACCCCCTGGTTTAAATTTCCTTTAATTGACTTAGGATATCAAATAGATTTATTCAAATTAACCTGATAACAGTACTGTTAAAGTCAAGCGGTATTGTGACAAGTTTTTGTGACAATCTTTTTGTATTGTTGGTGTCTGGGACACTGGCAGTGACAATCGGGGATATGGGATAAGCCTATACTTTTTACTTATAGATGTTAAGCATTTCAAAAAATGTTGACACAGACATGGAGGTTTATTATCACTAAGTGCTTGCACATGCTATCCTTTTTAAAAAAAATGTATGCTGTAGAGCAGGGTTTCTTAACCTGTGATACGCGTACGTGCAGCAAGGGCGGGGGGGGGGGGGGGGGGTACGGGGGCAGGGTGGCAATCGTCGCTCTGATGCCGGGTAAACAGTCTGCATTAATGTAGGGGCGGCTTGTTGTATTTTTTTATTTTTATTTGCAGACCTGCCTTTGTGCTGTGGAAGTGTTAACCCCTTCATGCTGCATGACAAAGGGGTTAATGAACACTGACACTGGTGCCATTAATTGCCACTGGTCACTAATGCATCAGTGACCAATGGCAATACATTAACCCCTTCCATGTTGCATATTACAAATAGCATTGTAGATTAATTAATATAGTTACATAAGTAGGTGAGTTTGAGAAGACACAAGTCTGTCAAGTCCAACCTAAGTTAGGGTGTTTCATTATTCCAAAGATGTGATTTTCATATGACTTTGCTTACGCCCCGAGTCCCAGTGATGTAAAGGAGAGATCTATATCTATATTTACAGTGCCTTGCAAAAGTATTCGGCCCCCTTGAACTTTTCAACCTTTTGCCACATTTCAGGCTTCAAACATAAAGATATAAAATTTTAATTTTTTTGTGAAGAATCACCAACAAGTGGGACACAATTGTGAAGTGGAACAAAATCTATTGGATATTTTAAACTTTTTTAGCAAATAAACTGAAAAGTGGTGCGTGCAAAATTATTCGGCCCCTTTACTTTCAGTGCAGCAAACTCACTCAAGAAGTTCAGCGAGGATCTCTGAATGATCCAATGTTGTCCTAAATGACTGATGGTGATAAATAGAATCCACCTGTGTGTAATCAAGTCTCTGTATAAATGCACCTGCTCTGTGATAATCTCAGGGTTCTGCTGAAAGCGCAGAGAGCATCATGAAGACCAAGGAACACACCAGGCAAGTCCGTAATACTGTTGTGGAGAAGTTTAAAGCCGGATTTGGATACAAAAAGATTTCCCAAGCTTTAAACATCCCAAGGAGCACTGTGCAAGCGATCATTTTGAAATGGAAGGAGTATCAGACCACTGCAAATCTACCAAGACCTGGCTGTCCCTCTAAACTTTCAGCTCAGACAAGGAGAAGACTGATCAGAGATGCAGCCAAGAGGCCCATGATCACTCTGGATGAACTGCAGAGAACTACAGCTGAGGTGGGAGAGTCTGTCCATAGGACAACAATCAGTCGTACACTGCACAAATCTGGCCTTTATGGAAGAGTGGCAAGAAGAAAGCCATTTCTCAAAGATATCCATAAAAAGTCTCGTCTAAAGTTTGCCACAAGCCACCTGGGAGACACACCAAACATGTGGAAGAAGGTGCTCTGGTCCGATGAAACCAAAATCGAACTTTTTGGCCACAATGCAAAACTATATGTTTGGCGTAAAAGCATCACAGCTCATCACCCTCAACGCACCATCCCCACTGTCAAACATGGTGGTGGCAGCATCATGGTTTGGGCCTGCTTTTCTTCAGCAGGGACAGGGAAGATGGTTAAAATTGAGGGGAAGATGGATGCAGCCAAATACAGGACCATTCTGGATGAAAACCTGTTGGAGTCTGCAAAAGACCTGAAACTGGGACGGAGATTTATCTTCCAACAAGACAATGATCCCAAACATACAGCAAAATCTACAAAGGAATGGTTCACAAATAAACGTATCCAGGTGTTAGAATGGCCAAGTCAAAGTCCAGACCTGAATCCAATCGAGAATCTGTGGAAAGAGCTGAAAACTGCTGTTCACAAACGCTCTCCATCCAACCTCACTGAGCTCGAGCTGTTTTGCAAGGAAGAATGGGCAAGAATTTCAGTCTCTCGATGTGCAAAACTGATAGAGACATACCCCAAGCGACTTGCAGCTGTAATCGCAGCAAAAGGTGGCTCTACAAAGTATTAATGCAAGGGGGCCGAATAATTTTGTACGCCCCACTTTTCATTTTTTTATTAGTTAAAGTTTCAAAAATCCAAAAGATTTCGTTCCACTTCACAATTGTGTCCCACTTGTTGGTGATTCTTCACAAAAAATAAAAATTTTATATCCTTATGTTTGAAGCCTGAAATGTGGCAAAAGGTTGAAAAGTTCAAGGGGGCCGAATACTTTCGCAAGGCACTGTATATATCTCTCTCTATATCTATATATCTCTCTCTCTATATCTATATCAAGACGATTGGATAATGTTTTAGGGGTTGCACACATTGATCACTTGTATCAAAGCAAAGTCGGTGGGCTTCACTTGATAAGCAATCATATACAACAATGCTGGATGAAGAAAGTCCCGTTAAAGGCTTTCTAGAAGAACAAGTGAAAATGGTTAACTACATCCAAAATGTCCTAAAAGACGGAAGTCATCCAAGAGAAAACTACAAAGAGTTATTACAACTCTCTCCTGTACCTAGGAGGGTGGTCTAAAAATGACTTCAGTTTCAGGATCCCATGGGCACTGCATCTAGCAAGGTGGATGGCAAAGGCAATATATGCACTTAAAATGGTCCTCTTCACTAAACAGTTGAATATTCCTCAATGACAATTGGAAGGAATGAAACTGGTTGCACATTTTGACAGCCTCATATACGGTATGTTCGCTTTTGGCATGAGGCAATTGGAAGTCGATGGGCTCCAAGGAATGATTTGGATATGCTATAGCTTTTGAGCACTTGCCCAGATGCAGACGTCAAAAAATGTGCTCTCACAGTTGCTAAGAGACACCTTTTGGTATGTCAGAAAAAAAAGGTAGGATTGTTTTTTTTGGATGAACGAATTACTCAGGAAAATATGACTAAAAATTTAGAAACCAAACCTGCAAAGAAAAGAAGTGAAACGATTAGTGGGTAAAAACATGTTTTTTTTTGAAGGAAAAGACCTGAGGTATTTAGTTACTAATAAAACAGACGTTCTTTCAATTGTTTGGGATCCACGACGTGACAGAGTACTGCAGTGATTCTCTAAGAAGCCATGTGAACGCTCTTGAGGTCCAATGATACCGCAGAAAGAGGAATTGCTCTGATAAAAAAAAAGTATAACGAATCGGTCAGGGATGAACAACAAAAACAATTCTTGACTTTTTAGTAGAGCATCACAGAAAAGTCGTCACCAAGCGAACAAAACAAGGGATTCCATTGTTCAAAGTTGATTAATATAACACATGTTTTGCCTATCATATTGCCTATCAATCTTGGTGTATAGTTTTAATAGTATTTTAAGTTTGATTTCTAGTTTTCACAATAAAAGTATTTAACATTGAAAAATTGTATTTTTTGCCTACCTTTACAAAACAAATCAAAGTGTGCAACCTTTAAATATTATCCAATCTTCTTGAAATTTAGCATGTATTACTTTTTACATCACCTACTCGGGGCGTAAGCAAAGTCTGCAAAAATTTTACAGTTTATTTTTTTCCATTAGAAAATGAAACGCCCTAATCTATGTGTGTGATTTTATAAGTCAGTATTACATTGTCTGTCCCTGTATATTTGGTCATTCAGGTGCTTATCTATAGTGCCTTGCAAAAGTATTCACCCCCTTGGCCTATTACCTATTTTGTTACATTACAGCCTTTAGTTAAATCTGTTTTTTAATCTGAATTATGTGATGGATCAGAACACAATAGTCTAGTCTAAGTTGGTGAAGTAAAATTTAGAAAAATGTATACATAAAACTATTTTTCAGAAATAAAAAACTGATAATTGGCATGTGCGTATGCATTTACCCCCTTTTGTTATGAAGCCCATAAAAAGCTC